>WMED01021449.1:1513-11912 GCA_019650415.1 Pipa parva
TGCAGGTTATTCATATAAATAAATCTGCGATGGTGCAGGTTATTCATATAAATAAATCTGTGATGGTGCAGGTGCAGAGATGGAATGATCAGTTGAATGAATTTGTAGCATTAAATGTATCTTAAAATGTGTAATGGTTCTTTATTGAAACCTGCTCTTATAGAGGTAGTGTGTGAGTCTTCAGCGCTGCATGTTTATAAAGACTCTGCAGTTGGCATGGGGGGCAAATATAGAAGTAGCAATAAATTTTGAAAATGAAAGGAATCTGAGATATTCCCCCCCCCCCCCACACTTCTGGGATTAGTAGCTCTACCTTAATACCTTATGTTTGTTTCCTCGGATGTACCTTTTTCCTTGGGAGCTGCATACTGTATTGCATTGTATTGTACCACACGTTTCATTGTGTAATCACAGTCATGGCTCATTGGTTCTTTGTGAATATATCCCAGGAGACCCCATGATTAGGATCTCTAGAGAAGGAAGCTGTGACTGCATCTCTAGCCCCAGCATCTTTTGAGTAATGCCCTCTCCCCCTCCTCCCTTTCTCTTTATTTAAGGAAGCCATGAACTGTCTCTGTGACAAGCTCACATTCCATTTTAGGGTGTGTCGAGCAAACCAGCCTTTCTTTGTCTCTTCGCTTGTTTATTGTTATATCCCCCTCTCTAATTTTTCTTTTTTAGTAGCACATTATTTTTGTGCGCTTGTCAGTCTTGCCCACGTCTTTTTGTTTCATTCTGTTTGTCCATCTGTTTTGTGATTACACAGGCAGGTTTCCTCTGTTATTGTCTGTTTACTCAAACTATTGTATTTTGTTTCCGGCGTTTATGTATAAAAAAAAATCCGTAAATCTACTGCTGATACTCTATACATAAACCACATAACTTTATCCACTATAACTTACAGCACGTTATCTCCCCCTTTAATACCTTATTTTCACTGTTCATCAGTTTGTTTCTCTTAATCACATCCTATCATCACTGTTATATTAGTCTGCGCTGTGGCTTATATACAAGTGAGCCCATCACTCAGTAAGTCCTGGCCAGGTGTAGATCAGCTGGTTGAAGCTAGGAGGTAGAATCTATCATTAAACCACATATCTTGTAAATCTTCTGCTGCAGTAGAAAATGCTGAGCAGTGTGGACAATGAATTTTCCTTTAGCAGTGAATTTATTCCCCGGACAGTTGGTTGTTTCTGAACAGATTTCCACCTTAAGCAGCTGTAAATATCTTGTGTCCTGGCATAGAACAGCTGAATCTCCAGACCTTGTTGTCTTGACTCTATTTTTTTATATAAATAACAGCTTGTTCCTCTTCATTGTGAACTCTTTCTGAGAAGTCCAAAATAATGCAGATAAAGCTTTGTTACATTGGCAGTAGAGCTTCTAAAGCGCTCCAAAGGCAAATGTGCTGTTTTTTTTCTTCTTATTGATTAAAATGTAGATTTTAAAGGGGAAATGATTAAATCATCTATTTTATATTGGTCTAAAACAGTGGTTCTCAACCTGTGGGTCGCGACCCCATTTGGGGTCGAATGATGATTTGCCTGGGGTCGCCTAAGACCATTGGAAATATAAGGATTAAATGGGGTTGCCCAATAATAATTAATAAATGGGGGTCGCCAAATCACGATTAATTATACTAAAGATTCACGGCAATAAAAAGGTTGAGAACCACTGGTCTAAAACCTGATCAGAGAGGGTCCAAAATCAATGTTTGGGAACTATGTTTATTAGGGAAATAAAATCTACCCACAAGTAATCCATATGTTCTATGAACATGGAGGGTAGAAAACATTGGTTTAACTTGTTAAACGTATTGGAATCGGTAGAAATGAAGGGATGGATCCTCAGGAGATAAAATATGATAGAATTCATTAAGTCATATGCTATGTATAACTTCCATTGCACAGTAAACAAAGCCATTTCCATGTCTGGGGAAAAACATATGCATATGTTCAGTATTTAATTCTTGTTATTGATTTACTGATAATTACTTCCCTTTTTCTGCAATAATGTATCGTTATCATTTTACAGTGGTTGATCAATGTGATGCTGGGTAGCAATCGTCTGACCAAATGGCCCCTAAAATAAAGAACTGGGAAATATTACAAATACGTGGTTCAGTTTATTCTGCACGTGAAGCAGAAAGCTAAAAATGGCTTTTAATTCACTGCTGTAATTAAAGAAAAATTCCTATGAAATCATGTGGTTTTTATGTGTTGTAATATAAAGGCGTCTGTCTCTTAGGGGCTGGCTTCTAAACCTTGTAAATATTATTGCTCCGCAGAAGAAGAAGAATGGAATTAATAGATGTAGTGGATAGGCCGATTAAAGTCACAGAGTGGCAGAAAACTTACGCTTATGACTCTGGCATCAACTCTGGAATAAACACAACTACTCCATCTTTAAATGGGAAAATGGTCATAGAGGATGACGGTCTAGCCTATCCTGGCCAGTACACAACTGTTAAGACCACAACATATACACAGCAGCAAGCAGCAGGTATGTGGGACCCAGTTGATTTCTGGATTATTTCGTTTTAGATATTTTTAAACCTTCTGTTTATGGGCAGAGCAAACAACTTTTCCTCCCAAAAGGGTGAATTGTGATTGGGATCCTTTCATTCTTTAGTCACACGCAGTAATGAAAATGCTGATTGTTCAGGAAAGAGAATTTGAGAATAATGTGATGGCTAAATCAATAAAGGATCTGCCAGAATAGGTATATCTCCTGTTTATCTGTAGACATAGCTTTGTGACATATATTTTTGGAAGAAATGTATACTCTGTATATGTCAGAACAAATTCACCAATGGGATTGGAACATCTGTTTCTCACTCAGCTGCCAACAGCATCCCTAATATGGCAATAATTCTGACCTTGGACTTCTAAAGAAAGACTTCATTGTTGCTTTGCCCTTGAATACAATATCCAGTCCTCTAACAGTGCCCAGGGACTAATCACATTTTCCCATAGTACCAGTTTTGTTTCTGTGGCACTCACTTTAGTAGATTTAATTACTTCAGTTTTTGAAACAAAACAGGGCCACCCATAATGATTCCCCCGCAGTACTGAAATTCAGTTTTTAACTACCCCTTATGGCTTTGGATTGCGCTAGCTTGCTGTGAGATAAAATCGGCAACAGCGTTATGGATCCTGGCAGATCTGTGGAGTTAAAACAATGGGAAATAAGCTGGGAATGCTAGAATTGCTGCAACAAGTGTAAACCAGCCCGTGTAACTCCATTAAAAGAACAGTAACACCAAAAACTGAAAATGCCTCAAGTGCATTTCTAGTTACTATATATTTAACCTGCGCCTCCAAACATTATAAATTGTATCTAGAAAGATATTTAGCTTTAGGGCTCATTTCCTGTGCTTTATGTAATGCACCATAAGGCCCGGTTCAGACTAGCGTTTATTTACGCTGTGCTTAAAATTAAAAAAATAAAATAAAATACACGTGCCGCAAATCCCGATGGTACTTTAGACTAGAGCACTACTTTAATACCTTGCTCCAGCCACGCTAGCACAGAACACGAGCTTGCGCACTCTGGAATGCATTGCATATTTCCTTAGTATATGTATGCAATGTGAAGAACACGACCAAATAGGAAGACCCGCAAACACCGAGGGAGCGTTCACAGTGCGTTGGGAAAGGACTATAGAAAAGCACATCCTGAAGATACTCCAGCCTAAATTTGCCGGAGTATTTTTGAGACGCGCTTTTCTAAAAGCGCAGCGCATAAATGCTCTAGTCTGAACCAGGCCTAAAAAAACAATGGGAGTGGATAAGGTCTATTTAACAACATGGCTGCTATCAGTAAAAATAACAGACAGAAAGCAATAAAATTCATAAATTTAACTTCAAAGATAACGTTTTACAGTTGTTGTATTTGATTAACTGCTATGCCACTACCAATGGGAAATTTAATATTTTGGTGTTACTGGTTGTTGTGAAAACTGTAGCTATTGGATGTGTTGCATACAAGTAGCAGTCACATTGCACTTCCAGCAAGTGTGGCTATTGTCACTGTAAACTATACCATAAGAACTAATTGAGTTACAGTGTCTTTTTGCAGCAGCATCAAAATTTCACAAAGGTTGCTAATGTCAAGCAGCCATATAGTTAGTTAACTGGAGCCTGAGTGGTTAACTTCATGGAGAAGCCCATGGATGAAGTAAGCCAAATCATTCATGTACAGTGCTGAGGAAACCCTTCTGGAAATGTTGCAGAAGGAATGTTAATTAAGTTTGCCTCTTAATAGGCATTAATGTGCCAACTGTGTCTTGTCCTCCACTTACTTTTGAGAAATGCATCAACTCATAAGTAATTAGTCTGCTTCCATTGTCTAGTAAATAAAGTCATTTTTGTTAAGAAGTAGATCCTGCTGATGTTATAAATGACTGGCAGCGAGATTATGCCAGAAATGTAACTCTATTAATGGGGCTAGTTTATCTCTTCTTTGTGGCTTTAGTGTAGTGAAGACAAGCATAGTTTATTATGTATTATGCCGCTTTGTTGGAAGTCTTCAAGCATATGTAATTCCGTTGGAATGTCCTCACACTAAGGAGAACAATCTATTTGGCTGTTAAACTTTCTATGTATTTTACACTATATTATACAAACTTGTAGATCAGAGAGCAGGCTCTATCAAGGGCATGCTACATACTGTATTTTTAATAAGAGACATTTTGTTAGCAAATGATGGTCATTCTATAAATTATTAAAATTATGTAGCAAAATATGTTTATCTCTATCTCTTTAACTCTCTAACATTCAGATCCAAAAGTAATTTGCTTAAAGTGCACCTGTCAACTCAAAACTCTATTACTAATTTAGGTTCTACTGATGAAATAAATGTTTTTGTAAATATATATGTATTTTTAAAAATGTACCTTTTAAACAGCATTTCTCTCTGTCCTCTTCCCTGTTGGCCTGCTTTTCATTTCCTGAGTTAGGTGGGTGGAGATAAATGATGATTGCCATTATAGCTCCTTCAATCAGATTCCTGGTAGATCGTCATTTAAGGGATCTGATTGGAGGAGCTATAATGTCAATTATCATTTAGCCCAGCCCACCCAACACTCAGGAAAAGGCAGGCTGACAGGGAAAATGACAGAAAAGCTGAATAAAGGTCTTTTTTTTTTTTAATACATATATATTTACAAAAACTTTATTTCATTATTACAACTTAAATTAGTATTAGTTTTGAGGTGACAGGTGCACAAGAACTGGCTGTTCAGCTGAGCTGAGAAAATAGTATCCATTGTTTCCTGTAGTTTAATCCAAACAAACTACGGTATTTGGTTTTGCAACATAGACAATAGTTAACCTAATTTAAAAACAGCTAGTGGCCTAAGGACTGCAGAAATGTAAGAAATCTCCCTGCTTCTTTACAGCTATGATGGTAGACTCCAAACTAGAGTTGGAGGGGGTTGGGCTAAAGGGCAACTTGGCAATGTGGCTTCTCCAGTCAGAACCCTCAGTAACAATCTATCGGGGATCTGATTGGAGGCGATAAAATGTTAGCTGCCCTTTAGCCCCATTCTATTCAACTTGAGCTTCGAATCTGTAAAGAAGCAGGGAGATAGCTTGAATTAATGCAGTGCTTGGCTGAATGCTTTTAACCTTCGTTTGTCTTTATCATTCAGCCTAGACTACTTCCTACTTCTCATGAACATGTTCCTAAATGGGCCTGAAAGACACTGCAACGAAGGGATAAAGTATTACTGTCAGGACAAAGTAGTAAGGTCCCCCAGCAGTCAAGCTAATGTGTGCCAATGGGAACAAGGCCAAAAATAAATCATTCTTTTATTCTAGACTGGTAAATTAGGAATATGTTTGTACCAAACTGCACTGGATACCTATAACAAGTGGGTGTTTCTTTCCAGAAACTATTCTTTATTTTTATTGACATGAAAGTCTACCATTTACAGAAGTTTTGTATTCAGTGATATAGTATTAATGAAATATGCAAATTTTAGGCATATGGTTGAAATACATTTCCTATGTAAAATGCTTCTTCTTTCTTTGCAAGGACCAGACATGGAGACCCAGTTGGCCATGACGCGTGCCCAGCGTATCCGAGCAGCAATGTACCCAGAGACGGTGGAAGACAGCTCTTTCATGCTTACAACCCAAGTTGATGGGCAACAGACCAATGTTCAGAAATTAGCGGAACCCTCACAAATGTTAAAGTCTGCTATTATCCACCTTATCAACTACCAAGATGATGCTGAGCTGGCTACCCGAGCTATTCCTGAATTGACCAAACTTCTAAATGATGAGGACCCAGTAAGGAAGTCTTTCTAACAACTTACTACGTTTAGCTTGCTTCCCATCTATTTAGCTATGCCTGTGCTGATGAATGCAGAGGTGGTGCAGTGATTAGTGATTCATCTAGATAATTGGATAATAGGAAGACTGAAATGGAGTTAAATTCTTCTAGATGTTTTTGAGCATGCTATATTATGGGTAACTGTAATTTATATGACTAATACAAGTCACTATGGAGTTCTGTGGCCATTTTAAAGCATGAGGCAACATAGAGACTTCTAATATTCTTAGAAATTTGTTTTTATAAGTCTTTTTCTTTTTCTTTTTTTTTTTTTGACTATGTAAAAAAGTTATAGAATGTTCAAAATATTTGTTTCAAACTAGTGTTATTTTTGCTTATGTTAAATTGTTGGTTTTTTTTTTAGATGGTGGTGAACAAAGCTTCCATGATCGTAAATCAGCTGTCCAAGAAAGAAGCATCCCGTAGAGCACTGATGCAGTCTCCACAGATTGTTGCAGCTGTTGTCCGTACCATGCAAAATACAAGTGACATGGAGACTGCTCGTTGTACTACCAGTATCCTGCACAACCTGTCCCACCATCGCGAGGGACTTTTGTCCATCTTCAAATCGGGTGGCATCCCTGCACTTGTGCGCATGCTTAGGTATTTCCCTCTCTGAGATGTGTTTCCTGCTTAAAGAAAAATCATTAAAAAGACCTCCCCTGAAAAAGTACAATTATATCGCTCAAGTAATTCCCATGCACATAATTTTCATTCAACCAGGTCATTAAATGCTAAAATTCAAAGTCTTGTAAATCAGAGTAAGTTACTTTCTTGTTTGAAAATACACCAATTCCATGTTGCAAGTTGATAGGAATAAATAGGGACTTAGGGACTTGGCTTTTGAACCAGCAGTTTTAAACAAAATATCTGTTAAATGCTCACAAATAATAGGAATATGCACATGCAAATCCCATGGGTGTGTTTGCATGTGAAATACTGATGTTCAATGAAGCCTAACATGAGCTGAATAAGTAGACAGTGTTTTGTTTAGGAAGTACTAAACAAGTAATTTTGTTAAAACAGTCACAGGGATGAAAATAACTGCAAACTGAATTTAATGAGTGGTTTCTTAAAAGGATATTGTTAGTGGGTGGGGGGAGCGGGCAGTGTAGTTGTTTCTAAAATGATTTCGGAGGTTGGGGGGGGGGGGAGTATCATGTAAATGAAAACCATGCATACTGTTTAGTACAGTAGATTAGCATTTACTAAAGGTTTACTTTTGAAAAAGTTGTAGAAGCTTTTGTACTTGGATAAGGATGGAGTATTACCCTTCTTTTTCTTTACCAGCACATCAGTGAATCTGACTTTGTCATGAATGTAAGCTAATTTTCTTACATAGTCTAATACCCTACCTGGCATTTTGTCATGGTTTTGTAGCATGTGGTTTACTACAACAAAATGTCTTGACTTTTTTTTTATGGTAGATGGCACTACAAAAGTTCATACTGCAGTTACAAATGGAGGCTAATAGTCATCAATGGACATGTGTTTTGATTGCTGGTAGTGTGTGATGTTTAGAAATGCATGTGGCAAAATTCCAGGTGTAGTCTTGGCCTTATGGAGATCCCCCAAATGTTGGTTACAGTGTTGTACAAATCATTGTTTTCATCAGTGCAGCATGATGAGCTCATCTTCAAGTACTTGAGAAAAGAATAGCAGAAAATCATCAATATTATTTAAACTATATATTCTTACAAAAAGTACAGTGATTTTTATAGATATGGCAGAAATAAACTGGCATTATTAAAAATATGTAAGATTTGGGGGTGTTAATGCCCTTTTCACAAAAGCCCCAGGTTGATAGTGTAGCTTATTTAAACCCAATAAACAAACTTTGTTTACTCAAGTTAAAAAGAAATGTTGTTATTATAAGAGAGTCTTTTTCTGCAGATTCCCTTTAGCCATCTGTATTTCTCTGCTTATTTTTGTAGTTCTCCAGTTGAATCCGTTCTATTTTATGCCATCACCACCTTGCACAACCTGCTTCTCTACCAGGAAGGAGCCAAAATGGCAGTGCGTCTGGCAGATGGCCTCCAGAAAATGGTACCCTTACTTAACAAAAATAATCCCAAATTCTTGGCCATCACCACAGACTGTCTGCAACTTCTGGCCTATGGAAACCAGGAGAGCAAGGTGAGGAGGAACAGAGAGCCAAGTAAATGTAATGTTAAACACAGTGCCTTCAGTATATATCTGAGATAGATATAGATATATATAATATCTGTAAGAACAGTGGTGTACCTACACGGATTGCAGTGACGTCCGGGCCCAATGCGACCCCTGTAGTAATTTCAGAAAATCAAAAATATCCTTTGATTGGCATGGTAGTTAAGTTCTTGGAGAAAAAGTTCATCTTTTAGTTGACTTCTTGATTTGTGTTGCTTTATGTTTGCTCTTCCACGTTTCTGGTTGCAGCCATCTTTTATCTGTTAAGAACTGTCTCACTGTGGAACTTTAGAAATGTACTTGTATATAATATGCCCTAGAAAGACATGACTCCTGCAGCAGAGATATGTAAACATAAAATAAAAAGGAATTCAGATTCAAAGATGATATTTTTCTAGTTAAACCGAAGAAAACAGGACTTACATTTAAAGATCTTCCTTTCTTTTCAGCTTATTATCTTGGCCAATGGAGGGCCGCAAGCTTTGGTGCAGATAATGAGGAACTACAACTATGAAAAACTTCTCTGGACAACAAGTCGGGTGCTAAAAGTATTGTCTGTGTGTCCCAGCAATAAGCCAGCCATTGTTGAAGCTGGTTAGTAAAAATAACACATTTGAACTCTAAAATTGTAAATAGTAGTTACTAGGTGTGCTGTAATATTAACCCACATCATTCCTCAGTTCCATATGTAAAAAACTGTTACTTGTTTGTTCAGTATGATTGTCAACAGTCAGAATTGTCAGAAGCAATACATTAAATTGAATTGGCCGACCAGCTTATAACATGTCTCAACATTTACAAATTGTTGTATCAGAGACCTGTAATTAACACCTCGGTTATCTTGTCTGTTGTCCCTATTGGGCACATAGTCCTGTCACCAAAATTGACTAAATATAGTCATACATTAGGATAATTAAGGCCATTAATGGTCTCCCCGTAAATATAAACTACTGCGCTACCTTTTGTTTGGAGAGACAGACTTATACTGGCTACTTTGTATTCCTAATCACAGTGTATATAATAATATTTTTATACTTATTTCAGTGAAATAAGTTTATTTTCGTACCCAAAGGTGCCATGATTTATGCCAACTACATTGTTTATACCTGTGCTGCTTTAGTTTTTTCAGAGTGGTGACAGAAAAAGACAATGCTACAGTAAATTCATTTTTCTGGCTCTTTCATACAGGTGGAATGCAGGCACTTGGGAAACATTTGTCAAGTACCAGTCCAAGACTTGTACAGAACTGCTTGTGGACATTAAGGAACCTTTCTGATGTTGCCACTAAGCAGGTAGGCTTTAGAGAATATTTACTAAGGGCTGGGGTTAAAGCATTGTGAGATGGCTCTTCTTGGCATCCTGCCTTTCTGCTTGGTGCACAATATACTCTGTGCTGCATGTGCTTGAGCAAACAAGCTGTACTTAACTAGCACATCTAAGAAAGGACTCAAAGAAGAGTACATGTGGGATTAGACCCAATTGTGAGGGCTATTTTGTAAGGTGCAAACTCGATGGATTCAACTTGAAAGGGATTAAAAAGCTTTACGATCGCATATATCCAACCTCTAAGTGTTTTTTGGGGGGTTTATTTGCCAATATGTCTATTTCCAGCAACCTTTAAAGGAACAGTTTAGGCACCAACAGTTATTTGCTGTCTGTTTGGCACTGTGTTAAATAAAAGTTAAATAAATGCTTCCTGTCATATAAATTATTTATTTATTTCCACCCTTCACACTTCAGCACCAGTTTGTTACTGAAGCTGCTTCCCTCTCTCAGCCACTTACTGTTCAGAGTTAAGGAATTGACTGACAAGCTGGATAATGCTAAATAGCCAATCAGAACCTTTAAGCTGTCATCCACCTTTTTTATGTTGTTTACCTCTGAAAGGTGT
>WMED01021450.1:0-11110 GCA_019650415.1 Pipa parva
TATATATATTTATTATCCTTGGTTATTTATGCTTAGTATTTGTATTTATAAAACAGTATCAGCACATTGTTACAGCTCTTATTACCATTTGATCTTTTGATCTGTGTAAGTCTTGCTCCCATTTAGATTGTAAGCTCTATGGGGCAGGAACCTCCAACCTCTTGTGTCAACCACAACCTGACACTTAAAAGTGAAGTATCCTTGTGATATTATACTTGTGTTGTTTAATGCACTTCCCCCATGTCTGTATTATATTTGTATTGCTGAATTCTACAGTACTGCATAAATTTGTGGCACTTTATAAATAAAATTATATATACATACATACATACATACAATGATCAGATCACTCATTGGGTCAGTGTATGCTCTTTGCCATTTGGCATCATCAACAAAGCAATTTTACAGTTTTGAACAATAAGAAAATTTTAATCATTCAGAAAGAGTATTTTACAAATTGAAAAATTGTAACCTTACAATTAATTGCATAGATCATTTAAGTAGTAGATCTGTTTGCAATTAACAAAAGGGAAACACACAAAAAATTTATTTCAGTATTTTGACTTCTAATGTAAAATAAGTACTATGAAAAAAAGCAATGCTGATTTGGTTACCTAAATTAGTCAGCTGGTAAACGGGTCAACACTCTGGCAGGCAACCCCAACATTATTTCATTACAATCAACTTGTAATCTTACCAGATCACGGTTAATAATTCTTTCCAACTAGACTGGCTATTCCAGAGTATCAATCAGCAAGGCGGCTGAACAGCTAGAATGCATGAATTTTAATCACTACCTTTTGTAGCCAAATTGCAATAGACAAATTATTCAGATGTTAAAGAAACTGCTCATCTTCAGTAAAAAAGGAAACTGCTGTTAAGGAGTGAATAAAATGCAAATGAATTGTTTAAAATAAAAAATCTATACAGAAAATATCATCTAATAGTAACCATTGAGCTGTGTAATAGGTAAAGAAACATTTATAAACAAATAGGGGTAACAGTAACATTCATATAGAAGATATAGAAGAGAACACTCTCCAATGTACTGGATTAAAAAGTGCATGGACATTATTAATTCTTGTCATCAAGTAATTAGTAGTAAATGCAACTTCGTTAGCCTGGCTTGTTTTACAATGCATTTAATGTATTTATTTGCTGTGTGGTCACAACAGCTGTTTTAGGGAAGAGTTATGGATGGCAATCCTTTACACAAAATAGCGCCATATACATCTAAATGATAAATAAAACAGTGTATACACATGGCTGTTCATGTTTTTCCATCTTGGTGGTATTTAAACTAAAAATTCATTGTTATCACTATGTTCTACTGGAGAAATCATTAAAGGGGAACTAGTCAGATTACATCTTTACATATGCAGTACTATACCTTAGTGAGAAGTGTTTCTCCCCAGTAGTTGTTTCATGTGACATAGAATGATTATTAGTGCTGCCTACTCAAGTTCCTGCACAAGGAAATGTGTATGTGACGTGTACTTGCCAATTTTCCATGAAAAGGTTCCCTCACATGGACATTTTTGCCCTACTTACCACTTAGAACATGTATCAATTTTTCAAAATGTTTTCAATGGAAAGGTAGCCATACTTTACATTAGTAGCATGGCAACCTTTCCATCGGGGGGGAAACCAAGATCAAAAAACTTGATCTCAAAAACATCTCACGAGAACAATGCAAAATTTCACTTGGTAAACTCTGAAAGACAGAGAGAGGTCTGAGTTTAATATATTTTGCCCATAATCTCCCATTTATATCTGATGCTGAGAGAGAGTCAGAATTGAAATGCAAACAGCTGCATAATTGCCCCTATGTATTTGACAAAAAAGTGTCTTTAAAGGTGAACTAAAGTCTAACAAATGTTTTGGTTTGTAATAATGATCCTTATATACAGTATAGTGCTTACTATGCTAGCTTAGAGATGATCTAGCCCTAAGGCAATCACAATCTGTGCCCTGAAAATTTCACTAGACTATCTTTAGAATTTTGGTCATCCTACAACCCTCACCCCAAAAAGTAAGTGATCATTAAAACACAAAGTCACAGATGTTTAGAACCTTTTATTTGATGACAGAAGTTTATAAATATACAATGATTATTTTATATGCGTTAAACAATTGTTATTGTTGTCTGTGTGTGTGACAAAATAGGAAAACTAGATTGCAAGCTCCATGGGGCAGGGACTGAAGTGAATGATGAATCTCTGTAAAGCGCTGCGTAAATAGTACCACTATATAAGAATGAATAAATAATGATAATAATAATTGTATTGCAACATGTTTATTGCTTTTAATGTTTCAATAAAGAAATTATATTTAAAAAGTTAGTTAAAAAATAGTTTCCCCTATACTAGTGATTGATAACAATTGATTGGCTGCTATGGGTTACTAGACCACTAGAAAGATTTCCCCCTGTAGATGAATTTTCTAAATGTGCGTTTTGTTGCTAAAATAAGTACCTATAACATAAACAACACATTAGTTACATGTCAATTCACTTTTGAAAGAATGTTCTGTCAATGCTATCTTTTAACATGTATAAAACCTCCATGCTGCAGGGCTTATTCTAAATCATTTTAACTATGCATTACTGCATACTGAGCAAGTCAATTTGCAGTGTGTATCATAGTTCACACAGGCCTGAAACATTTAACATGTATTATCTGCTGAATGGGCAAAGTTGATTTAAGTTTCAGAATAGCTTAGAATGTAATCATATTCTCCCAATATGAATTTCACACAGCCCATTTTATCTCAGCCATTGGGGCCAGCAAGAAATGCATTATTTCAATGGGATTAGTTTTTTACTGTAGAGTTTCTAGTCGAGTCATTGGTTTAAAGCCTAAAAGGGAGCGCCTAGTTTGCAGTCCTGAATGATAGAAGTATTCAAGTCAAATACTTTTTATACACTGGGGGGGGGGAAGGTCTGATTACAAATGAAGCTTTATACTTTAAAGCACAAGACGATGAATACATTTTATTAAGTGACAATGATTTTAAAAGCAAATGATGCCAAAATTTCAAAGAGCAGCAGGTTGTAATACAATTGGAGAGAGATTGCCTGGGACATGATTTAACTTGCTGGGAATTTACAAAAGAATGAGAAATCTCATTAACTGCTTGTAAACTCTGCAGCAGTGCATGGGTTAAATGATACAGTTTCCTAAATGAGAATTAAAACTAACTGCCCGTGTAGGAGCATTCAGACATTACATGCAGTGCTTACTGAGCAAAATGATTCCAGACGCTCAGTGAAAGGCGGATGGGATTACTGGTTTATGACAACATGTTTGGCACCAGTAACAATGACTGGTAAAACAGTTAAAAGCAACAAAGCATTAAAGAAAAACCCACAGGAGTTGCTACAATAAGAATTAATAACGTGAATTATGATTAAATTGTTGTTTTTACCTGTAATTGATTTTAGAGATCTTTCACTGCCACATATTGCAAACATTACTATGTAGGCTAGGGATGGCCAACCTTTTCAACTCGTGTTGCCAACATTTTTTGAAAAAAGAAGCAAAACTCGGATGGTGTGTCAAGGCGTGGCGACTCTCCAACTGAGAATGCGGCATGACATGCGTCAGCAAAAATGTGTCGGTGTGTCACCTCTACCATCTATTTCGTTAGCCAATAAAAGGTATCACCTGTACGCTCTTGTCTTTGTGTCACCTCTGACACGCGTGTTATAGGTTAGCCATCATTGATGTAGGCTGTTTTGGTCATTTCAAAACACCTGCTTGTTCCCAATGTTATTTAAGTTATAGTTGCATGTCAGGGGGTCATTTTGCTTGTGTGTAAATTATATCATTGTATACAGACTATTTTATACAGACTGTTATTATACAGTGCCCCATATTTATTGATACAAATATGTAATTCTCATCATTCCCCAAGCAGCGAGTGTGATCACTCGAGTGCCAGTAAGATGTCAGTACTATATAAATAAACACAATATTGCTGCACTTGCATCCAGTGCTGTATTTCCCTATAGGTGGCTCAGATGGAAGGGACACAGACAAGGATCAAAGAGATAAATTCAATAACCAAGAAGTACTTTTAATATTTAAATAGGGAAGCAGAGATTTGAGATTTCACTTTGTACGAAATTAAGACACACATATAAAGCATTTTACAATATGCTCAAAGAGGGAATGGTCAGTTAATAACTGTGGAGTAAGTTGCCAAGAATTATGTACCTATAAGCTCCTGTGATGTACATCCGGCACTGCTTACACTCAAAACAGTTCATCTGCTTTTTTCACAAACAAATCTCCAATAGAAGATCCATGAATATGCAATATCAAAACTGAAATACATAATAGCAAAGCCTATACTCAGGCAATGCAACATTTATACATACTCATGACCACCCTAGATTATGTTTGAATAACAAGCAAAACAGGACTTTAATTATGATGCACAGGGACCGACTAACACGACTCCCCCAAATTCCACACGCAGTGGTTAATATAAAGCATAAAATCAGTGGAATTTGAGTTTGGATTTGAAACTACCTAGGGACTGTTTTCGAGGAATAAATGCCCAGAAGTATGAGTCAACAAGAAAAAAAGGTTAAGGTAAAATAGGAGGGTATGTGGAAAGGAAAGAAAACAAAGCAACGTAAAAGGAAGACTTTAAAACAACAAATAGTTTAAATGCAGAAGTCCAAGTGGAATAATATAAGGGCACAGAAGATTTGGTGAAGTTATGGAAAAAACAGCGGTTCTGAGCAGTGAGCAGTTGTGATTATGTGCAAAAAGGAGAGGAAAAACGCACACAAAGCCAAGTTGGTACTTTGCATTATGAAGATTGACCTCACACAAGCAAAGATTTGGGGGGGGGTTATTCACTAAGGTGCGAATTCGACTGTCGAATTCGCAAACGGATTCCCATAGCAAATCCGCGACAATTTTTAAAGTTAAGATTGTGACAATTTTCTCATTATAAAGACACGACTGCAACAGTAGCAGCCTATTGTGACTGGCTTTATCTGGCAAATTCACACCTATACACAACAATTCGGACTTTAGTGAATAACCCCCTTGGTCATTCATCTTGGCCAGTTTAGACGCCATCAGTCAACACTCAGTGCACAGACTTCCTTGCATACATTCTGAGAAATCAACTTGAAATCAGATTGGATCACTTCGGATAAAGCAGCAACAGCAATGCAGTTAGCACTCCTATTAACACACGCCTTAAGCATTTTAAACATGATAATCCCGCCGCTTCAGCAGAAAAATGTTATGATAGCATGCACCTACCTCACACTAGGAAGTGGGTAAATATGAGTCTCAATGCAACATAACAGACCAACGTGTTTTACCAAAAATACAAAAAGTTTAAAGGTGAAAATAAAGCCTACTGTAAATCAGGTACATCTGACCTTACAAATGTTTCTCCATGAATTGGGTCAGAACTATCCTGCACCTAACTTGCCGAGGATGCTGTGAGTTTCCGTTTACACCTGAAGGTCACAGGGCTAAAACATTGCTATTTCGTGATGCAGGGGTACGTTTTTCTACTCATACAATCATCTAAACAGAATAAAGAAACCTGACCAGATATGTGTCTGCCCTGCCAGGTACATCTGAACTAATAGATCATGTTATATATTCAGCAAGCCAAATCTCACAAATCAGCCTGGACTTGTCTTATTTATTACACGATGATTCTGAGCCTGCATGTGAAGTTCCCAGGTATTCATGAAGCTACAGAAGGAAGGAACCCAGCCTTGCTATGATCAGTTTGCATGATGTAATCTGAGAAAACAAAACATACTAGCTACTACAAGCTAATTCTCACACAGACACTGCAGCATCCGGAGCAGTTATTACATAATAAAGGGATTATACAGCGATTACAACGTTAAATCTTTTTTTTTTTTTTGGTATTTATAATTTTTATTCATATTTTCAAAAGTACACAACAATGAATTTTCAATAAACATCTGTTATACGTATGGTTTTGCTCATTAATTATATCTTAGTGCGCTCGTCAATAGATTACATCATGTTTGCGATATACTCAGATACAAGTGGCAATAGGAAAACGTATTTCAAGTAAATAACAATATCTAATATTTATAAAGAAACCTTTAAACAAAACAAACAAAAAAACAAAAGAAGAAAAACAAAAGAAAAACAAGGTTATGCTCAGATAACATTTGGCTTTAACAAATTAGGTATTTCTAAGTTTTAGGCATTTATCTTGGCTTAACTTCAATTGGATTCTCTACTCCCTTTTATCTCTTATTTATTTATCAGGTTGGGAGAGTGTTTAGACCCTATCTAGATTGATTGTTGATATCATTCTTATGTTTAACGTATCCATATGCTAGAATCCAGTTCTGCCAAATTCTTAAATGATCTGTGAGGTAATTCTGTCATTTTGCTGCCAGTTCCTCATGTGTTTTTATGTATTGTACTCTCATTATTAACTCTTGTTCTGAGGGTGGTATTGTTTTCTTCCATTGGGATGCTATTAGCCATTTTGCTGCGGTGGTAACATAATTTAGTAGTTTTTGTCCGGTGCTTCCCAGGCCTGTTACTGGTTTTGCAAGTAATAGTGTCCATGGATCTTTTAGTATTTCTGTATAGAGTATTTTGGATAAAAGATTTGTTAACATATCCCAGCGGTCGGTAAAGTGCGGCTCGCGAGCCACATGCGGCTCTTTAGCCGCCTTGTTGTGGCTCGGGCCGCACTGACGAAGCCACGCCCACGACCGCAGACTGCTCTTCTGATTGGCTGTCGGTGGTCATGGGGTCAGGAGAGGGCACGCCTCCCTCCTCTGGCGGCTCAGAAGATAGTTATCGCCGCTGGAGGAGGGAGTGAAATGGCTCCCTCCCGAAAGAAGTTTGCCGACCCCTGCCATATCCCAACTATTTGTGCAACAGTTTTGGAGTATGGTACCAGTTAAATAGTATTTTATATACGTTTTCCTGGTTCTGTATGTTTTTGGTCGTTTTGGGGGAGTTGGTCCATATTTCCTCCAAATCTTTTTTTTTTTTTTTTTTTTTTTTTTATGTAGCACGAGATCTTAAAACAGAACCAAAATATCCAAGTAGAAAAAGCAGAAACCACATTACATAAACTCAATTTTCTCAACTCAACGTTTTCCTGGCTTAGCCATCTCCCATTGTGAGAAAATATTATACAAGTTAAGAGAGTGGTTGTGTTAGTCCAGAAATGCAATACTTGGTGACACACGATAATAGATTATAGATATCAATCTGAACCTCACTCCATATCAGTACAATTGACGTAAAAGCATACATACACATCTTGAATCAAGTGCACTCCTCAAGTCTTCACAATAGAGGTTTTTATTAAATGTGTATGAATGTTTCAGTCCGAACCCTAGGACCTATCACAAGACAGGGGTGGCACATATTTAATAAAATAAAAATGTTAACTTAATCTTGAAAAATTGCCCAAAAAGTAACCGACTGTGTGCATTCTCGGTTCATTATTGGCTACCCTGCCTACCTGTCTGTTCATGCCCAGCAATTAACAGTGAGCTGCAAGTATGGCTTCTGCCCTGACAAGTGATGTGTAAAATATTTTAACTACACATACTCATTTGTTAAAGTAAGAAAAAGCCCCGTTTTATTTTTAAACCCAGGTAAAAAGTATTGCTGGTTTTCTACGCATATTTTGGAGGTTGAATGTTACTCATTTTATAAGTGCCCATGGAGTGAATTAAAATATAAAAACTAAAATATCTTCAAGACACTTCATTTTTCACATTAAAAGCCCTAAAAGTATTTTCAACTTGGTAAAGGTGATAAAACATATCTTGATACTTGGGGGGAAAGCGTCGTGGGACAGGACCCAAAAACATGAACGTCTGCTGTTTTTGTGACAGATGGTAGATATGCATGTGTTTTGTCAAGGTACAATAGCTGGTAAACTGCATGTGATAAAATGGCAGGAAGGGATTTACCCTAAAACATTTTGCTGCACACAGTTATTATTTTTATACTCATGTAGCAATAGGCACAAGAACACCATGGAACAGCCGGCTGACACCCATTTACTTCCCTGTGATTATCAGCACAATGCATGAGATAAGGCGCCTGTGCAGGAACAGAAAACCTCAAAGGAACAACTACTGACCTAACATATAAAGATAAGGAGCAAATTAATCTTAAATCCGCATTTTACACATGGTTGGTTAAGTTTGACTTAACCAGTTAAAGTAGGTGGAAGTATGGAATCTAATATTTCACAATTTGGCAATCTCAACATAATATGCTGGACACCATCAACGCGTGCATGCGACGGGGCTCGCTCGTCTTTTACTAGTATCTCTCAATAAGTATTCTTTATGCTTCTCCCATAGGTTTTCTACATTCTGGGTCACAACTTTGCTGCAGCTAAAAAAAAAAAAAAAAATCTCGGGGCAAACACTGTGTTCTGCAATTCACACCTTGATCAATTTTACTTAAAAAAAGTCTTATTTCTCAGATTTGTTGTTGTGTTAACTGACATAAAGGGTGCTAGGATGATTTTGATTTCCTTGAAGCTCAGTAGGGAGGTGCTTATTACTACTCTATCGTACATTTTGAGAGTCTCGCGCTTCAGCAAGGATATTTTTCTGGTAATATGAAACTGAATGGAGAGTCACCTGATATTTTCACATGATTCAACCAGAATCAAATCTAAAACTATGAACAGAAAACACATTATAAACCAAGATATATAAAAATGGGTCAGACGAGTTGTATACACACACCAGCAATTCCTGTGAAACTCCATAAAGATCACAGGAAGCTGTCAGACTAATCATGATTATGCACAAGTTGCGGAGCATTGCAATTCCATCAGAAGCTTGCAGTCCATTGGAAAAGGGTGAAAATTCTTTTTAAATTCTTATAAAAGGATTAGTGACTCCCCATGGTATAGCCAAAAGTAAGAGTAGTTAACAGAGAATGACCAAAGCAGATCAAAGTCTGCAACGTAAACAAGGCCTTTGATTAGCCTATTTTAATATATAATCTGCATTGCTTGGAGTTATTAGTATTTCAGTATTTGAGAAGTTTACATTTCTGCTATTTTTTTTATGTACCATAGACAATGAGCCTAATTAAAAACAGCTCAGCTGAAAAACAGCTACTGTGACCCCAACATTGAATAAGATAAAAAAAAACACTGCAAGATTACCGTTTGACAGGTAAAGACTGGTATCTGGAGTTAGGCAGGTTCTTTGTCAGCTTTTAGTGTCCCTTAAAATTGCTATTCTGATCAATAACGTACAAGGATGTAAATGTGGTAAACGTGCACAAAGTAGATCACTATGGAGCTTATTCATGAAAGGCTGAATTGTCAAAAAAGGTGTGAATTCACATAGATTCGCCAGCTACTTCCCCATATTCATGTATTCAGCAAAATCTACAGAGAATTGGAGACCAACTCGTCAGCCTACAACAGTCGCAGACTTACAGAGCATTTCGTACCACTTTACGTGATCATGCACAGGTAATTCACCTATATATCAAGCATCAGAGTCTGTCGCAGTAGCGAATTAGACAAGGCATATTTTGTTGCATTTGCCAGACTGAAGTAATCAGGGTGCTGATGGCAGGGCTTATAAAGAACAAAAGGAAGATGGCTACAGTTGAATCAAGATAAAAAGCTGATGCATGCTCACCTCTCTCTCACAGTACTGAGCTGCCAGGTCGGGTGCTCTGTCAGTATCCTTCTCAATGTAAGTAATCCATGCAAAAATTAATTAGGTCTGGCACATCCAACTAAAAGCATTCTCTTTATTGTAAATATTTTAAAATGCACAAAGCAGCCCTGTGTACCTACATCTTATGCTTTTTGTGGTTGTCAGTGCTTAATCAGAGACCAGGGCAGTGCGGTGGCTCAGTGGTTAGTACTGCTGCCTTGCTGTGCTGGGCTCTGGGTTCAGTTTCACCCTGAACTTTATCTGTATGGAGTTTGTATGTTCTCCCCACACTTGCGTGGGTTTCCTCCGGGCACTCCAGTTTCCTCCCACAATCCAAAAACATACATATGTGTCTGTCTGTGTGACTGAATAAGGAAACTAGATTGTAAGCTCCATGGGGCAGGGACTGAAGTGAACGACGAACCTCTGTAAAGCGCTGCGTAATATAGTAGCGCTATATAAAAATGAACAAAATACAAAAACATATTCCAAACTATTTTATATAATCTCAAACAGAACATCAGATGATAGCAAGGGTTCCATGAACTGACCGCACATGGTATGGAAAGCAGTTCATACTTGTCAATCACATTCAGAATGCATTTCAGCAAATATTTAGTACAAGACAAACTAATCTTCAGAAGTTTAATTTTACTGAATCAAAAGGACAACTCAGGGCATTCACACGGTGTAGCAGGAAAAAGAAGAAACTATGGCTAAACCTTTATAGTGAAAATAATGAGCTATGTATCTTATTTAATTGTGACACAAAGAGGTACTTTGCAACAATCCCTGCAATAAACAAAAGCTTCATACAGAACTTTAAATTAAAAAAAAAAAAAAAAAAAAAAAAAAAAAAAAAAAAAAAAAAAAAAAAAAAAAAAAAAAACACAACAACAGTCTGCCTCTGCATGTCAAAAAGTCACTTCTCTTTGGCCAGGGTTTACAGCAACACAAAGAAAAAAACGCTGTATAGTCATTAACCACACACAATTTATGCTGCACAGATATATTGTCTTAAAGCAGAAAATTCTAAGGCTGCATATACACAGGCCTGGTCAAATGTCCTTAATTTACTCCAAATTGTAGCAGAGTTTGTCTATGTTCATGATAACAATGGTGTTTACAATTAACAAGTAGGGGTGTGCGATATGTATCGTTCACGATACTATCGCACACAGGGTTGTACCGATATTGCAAAACTACAATATCGGGTTATTGTGGAGCTTCCGGGAGGTGGGGAGAAAGCAGCCGGCTCAGCGCACTTACAAAGAAAAGGAGAGAGAGGCTCACCTGCGAGGACGCACTAACAGCCGATAGCTAATTAAGATGAAGTGAATATTCACTCATGAATATTCACTTCATCTTAATTAGCTATTGGCTGTTAGTGCGTCTGCGCGGGTGAGCCTCTCTCTC
>WMED01021452.1:0-11912 GCA_019650415.1 Pipa parva
AACTGGTCTTGCTTACAGCCGGTCCCTGGTGCAAAAAAGGTTGGGGACCTCTGACGTAGACAATGTAAAAGCCACTGCTTGGAGTCAACTGGATTACAGTTGTATGACACCAATAATGCCTAACGATTGGTTAACGATTCACCTAAGTAAATATATATTTTAGATGGAAACAAAGATTTGCTGGTGTAAAACATTTTTCACTTTCTGCTGTGTAGATACATGAAAAACCGTTTAACATATGAGCAAATAAACAACCTTATAGAAGAAATCAATAAGGCCGTAGTAGGGAAGTATAAAATCTTGCACCAGCCACTGAAATCTCTGAATAACCAGGCCCGGAAACAGCTAACCAGGTACAAAGAAGAGGAGACAAAAGACACCAAAGGTAATGTTACTGTCATACTGTCTTCAGCCATGTGAAGTTCAAGTTTTGTAATCCCACAGGCCCCGTTAGTTTATTAGACACATAGAGCCTCATTGACTAAAGTGCAAATTCACTTCGCTACAATTCAAATCGCATCGCCGAAATAGATGCAAATTCTCTGCTCAATATTGACTAACTGGAGAATATGCTTTTCAGACAGGCGGACAGAGGCGATCGCTGTCGGATGCGAAGTGTGGCGCAGTCAGGTGGATAGAAGTAGGATGAGAAGTCATGCGGAGTGAGGTGACAAGTGAAGGGCAGTGACGTCAGTCTCACCATATCCCACTAACTGTATTCTGTGAATATTCTATTTCTATGTCACCTTGTCCCTAGGTCATGTTGTCACTTAGTCACAGTCACTATTGTAACTTTTGAATGAATAGTCGCCTTACGCAGCACTGGAGCCCTGCCATCAACCCCCCAATTCCCCAGTCTGAAGTGGCAAAATCAAACAGGTAAATTCAGAGCAGTTCCCCTAGTCGCATTCACAGATTCTCACCACTCCTCCACCTAGTCAATAGTAGAAGCACCTGTGCACACAAAATGACGCTCCGTAAGAATGCAAAAAAAGCTCTCTAAGTTTGCATCTCGCGTAGTTGTCCGCATTGGTCGCATATTTGCCACTTTGCTGACTTTGTTCAATAAGTGAACATGAGGAGGTGGAGAATAGACATGAATTCACAGCTCTATGCGACTATTCAGACTTTAGTCAAGTGAGGCTCTAATACTGAGGGGGTTATTCACTAAAGTGCGAATTTGACTGTCAGATTATCAAACAGCGGATTCCCATAGCAAATCCGCCACAATTTCCCCATTGTAAAGTCGTGACAATTTTTCCATAATAAAGTCATGACTGCGACAATATTCTCATTATAAAGACGTGACTGCGACAGTAGCAGCCTATTGCGACTGTCTTTATCTGGCGAATTCACATCTATACGCAACAATTCGGACTTTAGTGAATAACCCCCTCATGAGAGTCTGAGGTGGTTTTTGCATTCTTCCAAAATATATAAGTTGAAGGATTGTTTTATTTTTTTCTCCCAAAAGGACAGTTTTTTATCGTGGATCAAGATATGAAGGATTTCACTCAAGTAAAGATCGACAAAAGATTTAATGGAATGCTAAGTATTTTACGCCATTGCCATCGTATTCGAGAGAGCCGTGGGAAAGGAATTGTGCGTTATATCATCTGCTGAAATGGCGATCTCTGTGGGACGCATTTCTCTGTACAGTTATCTCGCCAGTCACTAGCACTTTGGAAATCATTTTAAGCATTTGTTTGACTCCTACTGGATTGGGAAGAGTTTATTGTAGCAAAAGCTGCAACATTGAGTAAAAGTAAAAAATGGGGAAGTTAACTAAAGGTTTAATATTTCCTCTCGGCAACGTTCAGTGAGTGTAGCTGCTTATTACACCCGTATCACTGACATGAGGTGTGTCCTGTGTTATGCCCAAACTCTAACTCTTGGCTGTACTATATGTAGAAATGTATATGATGGTAATTGTAGTAGGCTCTGTACTGCCTCTGTAGTAGGCTGTGCTTCACTAAACAAGATTAAAGTATAAGGGAATGTAACTCTTCTATAATGAGCCTAGCTGCAATATTGCAATGAGACTATAGATATATTGTGTGTCCCTTCACTGTAGAGAAATACAATGAGGACAAAGAAAATAATAATAATATTTGTTTCCTGCTTTGGCTTCTGTTTAAATGTTTTGTTTATACATGATTGGCATATGGAATAGTCCAAGGGTCTACAACCTTTTCAGCTGAGAGAGCCATATAGGGGGAATTCACGATAGTGCGAAGTGAGGTGCGAAGTCTTCGCCTCACTTCGCACTGACTAATATGCACTCGCTGATGTTCTGCACACGGACATCAGCGAGCGCTTTAAAGGGATTCCAGTCTCGGCGAGGCGACTCTTTTGTTCTTGCCGAGACTGGAATCCCTTTAAAGCGTTCGCTGATATCCGCGTGCAGAACATCAGCGAGCGCATATCAGTCAGTGTGAAGTGAGCCGAAGACTCCGCACCTCACTTCGCACTATCGTGAATTTCCCCCATAGTGCGGCTCTGCTCAGCCCTTTTGAATCCGGAGCCGGTGACGTCATCGACTCCGGATTGGCTAGCAACTAGGAAGCGCAGTGATTTCAGCAGCTCCTGATTTGCTAGTGACCCAGAAGCCTGGTGACTTAAACGACTCCGGATTGCTAGCCAAAGCGCTGAGAGAATTTTGTCTCTACAGCATTTGCCGGCGATTAGCCAGCAGGTTGTAATGAGCGGTGCTTGCATGTGAGCATCGCTCATTAAAGTCAAAGAGCCAGATACAGCAATCAAAAGAGTCACATCTGGCTCAAGAGCCATAGGTTGCAGACCCCTGGAATAGTCATTCCTATTTATCTACCTTTCTACGTTTTTATATATATATATATATATATATATATATATATATATAAAAATATAGATTATTTCATCTGAGGCTGGGCATTTCTGCAGTCAAGTGTAGTAATGATTAATGATTGTAGACTTCACTGTTTTTTAGATTAAACCTTGTATACAAGTACATCCTTTATTTTTTACTATATATTTAATAATTTTGACATGTACATGTTTATATAATAACATAAGAACATTGTTTGATATTGATAAAGAATAATGTTTATTGAAACAAAAATCTTGACTTTTTTTTTTTTTTTTTTAGTATTTTGTTTAGCTTACAGTAAATGCATTGATATGTATTTTTCATTTCGAACACTAGATGGCAGGTCAAATGTCAAAGCTTAGGCACTAAGGAAATGCAGTATATTTGTTGTGGTTTGGAAGCTCGTTGTTATGATGTGTGATATAGCTTCTAAGAAAGAAGTCATTTTCAGCAGGGTGGACATGTTTTCCTATCCTTTTTCCAACACGGATACAAATGAAAATCATAAATTTGTTTCCAAAGGAAAGATTTTGGTAGATAGAGGCCTCTATCTGATACACAAGGCATGTTGATGTAGCTGGCCATAAATTAGTTGTAAGTGCTTAGCATGGTACTGGGTTATCAACAGTAGAAATTAAAGGAGAACTATAGTTAGATTTCATCTTTACATATGCAGTACTATACCTTAGTGCAGAAGCAGAATAATTTATTACAGAGCCCTACAAAACCTCCCGCACCAGGAAAGGTTTGTGATTTAACTGCTGAACACAAGAAGAGAAAGCTGCCAGGCTGCTATTGGTTAAGCAGTGGTGCTGACCTATTGGACTCATTAGCCATGTTTTGTTTACATTCCTGAAATACAAGAGATTACAGAGGTAAAAGATAACTTGTGCACATGTAGTAAATAGGGCAAAAATGTCTGGTGGAGGGTACCTTTTCACGGTACACATCACACACATTTCCTGGTGCAGGAGTTTATCAGTGCTGCCTACTCAATCATTCTGCATCGCATGAAACAACTACTGGGGAGAAACGCCTCTCACTAAAATATAGTACTGCATATTGTAAAGATGTAATCTGACTATAGTTCTCTTTTAAGCAGAAAACCCAACTGGGCCCAAATATGGCTTTGTGCCGTGAGGGACTCGGACTGGCCTGGCCATATACTGGCACAGATGAATGCTAGCAAAGAGGGGCAACATAAGACATATCCATATACAGGGCAGGAAGCAGTGGCCCCAAAATGTCCAATACTGCACAGCAGTTACCCCCTAATGCACCATGCAGTGTATCAGTGGCCCTATAATGCCCAATGCTGTAGAGTAGTAGCCACACTTAATACTTTTTAAACAGTGGTTGAATGCCCGACACATTGTAGTAGTGACCCATAATACTGTACCCTATACATTGCCCCAGTAGCCCCTACTACTTCCTTCTTATTTTTTCTTTCAAGGTCAAGGTCACATCACTCCTACAAATTAGAGGTGAACTAAACACAGAAGGAAGATGAAGTTAGTTGGCTACTCACAACCTTTTAGAGTAGTAGAATGTGCTCTGCTGTAATGTGTAGCTGCCCCCCTTGTGCTATTGTCAGTTTAGTACATAGTATAATGTTATAAGGTTCAATATTCTTGCAGTGACGGGTTCATTATAATGATTTTAATTGTGCGTGTGATGTAATCTGATCATGCTCGTACTGCCCATTCTGGGTATTGACAATTTTGATATAATAAAAAAAAAAAAAAAGACTAAATAAAAAAATCAGTTATTTATTGGCTTTTATCAGACATGTAGGATTTATTTCTGAAAAAACGAAATTAGTTGTTAAAAATTCTTTTCAGAATTTGACAAATAGAAGCCCGAGAGTTAGTTAGATTGTGTCAACTTGGGGGAGGAAGAACAATCTTTAAACTTATTCCCTAGATCTCTTCCTATCCTTGCAGAATGTTCTCTTCGTTAATGATGCAAACCTTCACCAAACTGACTCCTACAGGTACATCATTGACCCGTAACCTCCCCACATCTGGTTTTCCTTCTGCAGTTACAAAAAGGAATTTAAAGAACTAAAGTAAAAAACAAAAAAGGACAGTTAAAATACTTACCTTATACAGAGCAAATTGATTACAGTCACAGCATGAGCTGTGCATTAATTAGCCAGCTCCCGATGCTTCCCCCGATGCCTCCTGCACAGTGCTGGCTGACTGGCAGCCAGGGCCGCAGCTCCTCCCACCCTGTTACACCTTGGGTGTTTCAGGTCTTAAACATCATCATGTAATGAATGGGCAGGAGTAGTCTGCGTGGAGAAGGAGGCTGCGGTGGTATGTACCCACAGGGACTTGGCGCAAGCTATACCTAGGGCGCGGAGTCTAAGATAGACCCTGGTCTTCACCTTTGACCCCCGCAAGGGGATGTGGGCTTCGCTGCAGGGACTACCCAGGTCGCGGTCCCCAGGATAGCTGTCCAATGGTGGATATGAAGAGAGGTCCAAATCAAGCCAGAGGTCGAGGGCAGGCAGAAAGAGACGTAGTCAAGGTACAAAGCCAAAAGGTCGAGCCAGGCGGAGGTCAAACATAGTCAAATAACAAAGCCAAAAGGTCAAGCTGGGCGGAGGTCAAAGTAGTCAAATAACAAAGCCAAGGATCAATACCAGGAAACAGGAACAAACGAAGTAGCAAGCCACAAGTAACCACAGAGGTATTTTATACACGGGCGCCGGCTAACCAGAGAAGCAGGGTTTAAATAGGCAGGAGGTGGAGAGATCGCGTGCAGGAGACCGATGCACTGACAGTGTGTCCATGACGTCATCCCGCAAGCACGTCGCACGTCACATGACCTGAACCCGGAACTGCGATGTGCGTCTGCTGTCCTGCACTCATGAGCATGAAGAAGCCGGAAGAGAGCGCTGGGAGCCCGGAATGGTAAGTGCCGTGACACATGTTAAGTGCGGGAGCCAATGAGAATGCTTCCTGCAATGAGCGTGATGATGTAGAAGCCAGTGAAGCAGGAAGAAGGAGCTGCGCGCTGGCTTCTCAGTCAGACAGTGCACTGTGCAGGAGGCTTTGGGGGAAGCATCGGGGAGCTGGCCAATTATAGCACAACTCATGCAGTGACTTTAATCAATTGGCTCTGTATAAGGTAAGTATTTTAACAGTTCTTTTTTATTTTCTTACTTTAGGTCTCCTTTAAGGAAACCGCAGCAAAAATATATCTAAATATCATAGCCTATAATGATGGCAGCCGTGTCCCCCAGGGGACCGTAGACCTCTCGTTAGGTACTCCACTGGCATTCCACTCACCCAGTTGTCCTTGGTTTAAATGGCTTCTGAGTTTTTTGTGTTTTTTTTTTTAAGTAAGTAAGTAAGACAGGTTCATTATGTCTGTAAGAGTTTAATCTCTGTGAACAAAAAAAATAAAAAATGAGATTTTCTTTCATTATGTAAAAACTATACTGTTAGACAACAGGAAAACGCAAAGAAATTCAGCAAAACTAAAACTTCTCCCTCTAATATAGAATGTATGTATAATGTTATTTATAAAGCGCCACAAATTTACACAGCGCTATACAATTCTGCAATATAAATATAATACAGACATGGGAAAAGTGCATTACACATTACAAGTGAACAACTTACAAGCGTAAAATCACTTTAAGTGCCAGGTTGTGATTGACACAAGAGGATGAAGGTCCCTGCCCCATAGAGCTTACAATCATATCTACTGTATATATGATGCTGATATTATTGCATTTCACCGTAATGATCTTTCATAATGTCCAAATTTTCAGGAAAATTCCAGCCATGTAATTTGTGATAACACCTGCACGGCTTATAAATCTGAAGGACAAATGGGTGAAGGAATGTAGCCAATGCCTGATTTCAGAAGCACAAGGCAGTAACGGGAAAATCAGGCTTTGCAGGGAAATAAAGTTACATGCCTGATGAAGAGGCCTTAGGAGCCTCGAAAGCTTGCATTTACCATCTATTGAGAAACCAGTGCGAAGCTCCTCCCACCTTGTTTCACCCCGGGTGAAAAATGGATTAAACATTATCATGGGGGCCAGTGAGAACGCTCCCCACAATGAGTGTGATGATGAATGAGGCCAGTGAAACAACTGGCAGGAGCTGCGCTCTGGCTTCTCAATCAGCCAACACGCTGTGAAGGAGGCATCAGGAGAAGCATCGGCTGCCAGCTAATTACAGCACAGCTCATGCTATGACTGTAATCAATCAGCTCTAAATAAGGTAAGTATTTTAATAATTTTTTATTTTTTTGCTTTAGTTCTCCTTTAAAGCACTGTGGAAAATTTCATGAGAGGTTGAGGGTTATTTACCCTTTAATAGGCAAGAATTTTAAAGTATTTTAACAGTCTTTTTTTAGATTTTTTTGGTTTAGGTCTCCTTTAAATAGATGTTTTCAGGGAAGTGACAATAGTTCACAGTTGCTTGACCGCCAATACCCCTCTGAAGACCCTCAGCCTCTGCACCTGGTTCCTTGGAAGTTAACTTTTTTGTTTGTTGTAGGGGGCATGGGGAATACTGTAGGGAAAAGGGGTCCTATAGTTATTCCACTGGTATGTTATTGATAATAATCATATGAGTTTTATGTTTCAAAAGAATATATATATATATATATATATATATATATATATATATATATATGCCATTTTTGTACACACAAAATGCAATTCTGTATGGCCAAAATAGCATTTTGTATGCAAAATTCTTTTTGTGTGCACTAAATATTGTTTGCTAACACACAACTTGCAAGTTTACAAATCTACTTTTTTGTGGATACTAAAAATAATTTGTGCTCATTAAATATTTTGTCAATACTCAGGGGGATATTCACTTAAGTGCGAATTCGACTGTCAAATCGCAAACAGCGGATTCCCATAGTAAATCCGCTACAATTTCCCCATTGTAAAGTCGCAACAATTTTTTAATTGTTATTATTGTGACAATTTTTCCATAATAAAGTCACGACTGTGACAATATTCTCATTATAAAGACGCAACTGCAACAGTAACAGCTATATTGCGACTATCTTTATCTAGCGAATTCGCACCTATACGCAACAATTAGTACTTAAGAGAATAACCCCCAAAATATATAGGATAAATATTTTTCTGCTTGCAAAAGTACCTCTAGGTCACACAATTCCCTGTGAACAAACAGCACCCCGTAATGACCAGGTACAACTGATGTACATTAGGTTAATAATGTGCATTCGGTGACGTACGTTAGGTTAATAATGTGATGTGCTGTTGGTGTACACATGTGGGTGAGAGTGTGTGCATGTATGTGTGAATGAGTGTGCATGTATGAGCAAGTGTGAGTGTGCACACATCCCAGTCTGATACTACAATCATGGTCTATTCCCTTCGCTTCATTTGTCATACACTGAGGGGAGCCAGTGCTCACAGCTCCCAGGTTCTTATAATAGACTGCTGGGTGCAGCTGTAGGAGCACAAATCCAATGGTTTGCCAAGATGTGCCATTTACTTATCTGCAGCTGGTGATGATAAAATCTAGCGCCTGAGAAACTCTTCCGCTAGGAAGAGGATGGGTGGTCCCAAACAGATTAAAGGTCCTACTGATGCAAGTGGTCTTTATTTCCTTCAATATCCTTCCACTTCTTATTATCCTTGATTGTAGGGACAGAATCAGTGCAGTCTGGGATTGGTAACTTTATGGAGACCTCTGCTGGTCATTTACACAAATGTACCAAGATGTCACTTGTCAGGGATTTTAGTCCATTAAATGATCACACACATTACTACTACAATCTGCACGTTTCACGGTTACACCCTTTTATCTAGTGCATGGTAAACGTTGTGCACCTTGTATCCATTATCCCTGATGTTTATATAACCCCTCAGCACCCTTTTGGTATGTAACCGCAATGGTTACCCTGTATTGGTGGGCTTGCTAGGCTTAAATCCTATTTGGCCAAGACATAAGACTGCCCATTAAATGTCTGTGTGAGACCCCCACTGACCTTAACCACCAGCGACATTGCCCACTTCTTGGCCCAGGAAATGAGAAAAATATGATGAAATGACTGTATTTTTCTTGCAGTAAACCACCTGGGTGAGACATGCATTTACTGCGTTATGTAATGTTTCCATATCTCATGAGGCCATAGCTATGACAGGGCCTCTATAAAAAAGGACACTAAACCCCCATTATTATGATTATATATGTTTATTGAACAGTAAAGTGACATTTTATAGTTCTTTGTAACAATGAAACGTTAATATTAACAAATACTCATCCTTCTACTGATTGACAAGTACAATTTCCTTTTGTAATGCTTTAGAGAACTCTATTCGTCCAGTTAATCCAGCCCCCTTGACCCATCAGGGTGCGTTTGCTCACATCCGATTGGACTTTGCATTCTGTATGTCCAATCACATACAGGTGCACTATAGATCCTAACCAGCACAGTTACCTGGGAAAGGGAAGTGCTACACATGGTTCACCTCAAGCACCACTGGTGGCCCTTATCACAATAAAACACCTGGAAAATATGTGGATTGATCATTGGTTGTGCCCAAGGAAAAATAATGGAGGTCTCTTATAGGCTGTATAATATGCCTTTCTGTATGTGGAAAATGGTGCCAGCTTAGAGAATAATGGCTCCTTAGGCTTACACATAGGATAAAACCAGTTGTAAATAATCACAGGTAGAAGAATGAATGGATTATGGGTGTCCCAAACCACTTCTCTCTGCAGTGACAATAGCCAATCCCTCAGCAGATTCTTAGACGTTGTAGAAGTGATCCCAGTCTATTTGTAGACAAGCCAAGCAGGGCAGGATTATAAAGCCTTGACAGGCAAGCAGACATTACATCACCAAGAAAGGGTGAATAAACACACCATTAACAGACCTAATCAGTAGAACCCGGATACAGCAGGCATACTAAACCACCTACCAATGGAAAACAATAGCCTAAAGGAGAACTTACTGTGTAGAATAAAGTTAGTAGATAAACACTCAGGAAGCTACAAATGATCCAGTCGGAGTGAAACTTGCTGCTTTACTATCTGGTTACCATTTATTGTACTGTATTTACTGTATTATGGAAAATCATGTGCCCACATTTATCTATGGGCTTGCTTGAAAGAGAAATGCTGTCCTTACGAGCAAGGTTGAATATACAGTAGAAGTGAACACTGTAGGTAGCCTTTGGAAAATGTGTATTTATAAAAGTTACATTCATTAATGTGTAAAGGAGTGATCTCCTTCATAAAAATTCTATTACAAACCAGTCTGGAAGGGTCACAGAAGCTTGGTTGCCATGTCAGTTCCTCTACCATATGGAAGCAGTATTTATGTGAACCCCCACCCATATTTTATTGGCTATTTTCTGTGCCATACATAGCAGCGTGAGTACTTTATTAATTGTTAAAAGGCTCAGTTCTGAAGTATTTTAATAACCAATAGGAGTTTTGTTGTTTCTTTTAGAAATACTGTCTAAACAGGCAAGGTACAAGAATGTCATAGGGATATATATATTTTAAATATGGGAAACCTTGATCTTTTTTTCCTGGTGGGGCCCAGCATTGTTCAGAAGGAAACTAGCAGTGTAGGAATAGACTGTCAGTATCTCACTAATTCGCACAAGCAGCCTCCGTACTATGCTCTAGAAGCTCCGTTAGGTGCGTTTACCCATGTGGTAATTATCATGAAATCCTTTCTAAGCCAATCACTAGGCAAATTTATCACTCCTTTTTGCAGTCCTTGTGGCCTAGCATGGCTGTAACTGCATTGCTAATCCATACACAACATAGGTCTCAGTACTTTTTTGACCTAGCACTAGAGTTTACAATCACCAGCTGCAGATAAGTGAATGGCACATCTAAGTAAATCAAGAGTTTTGTGCTCCTATGTCTGCGGCTAAACTACTGCACCCAGTCTATTGTAAGAACCTGGGAGCATTGACTGCAGTATATAAATGCATTAATAGTGCCAGTCACATTGGTTAGTGTGTTTATCCACGGAAGATGTCTGAAAGGTCATTTTTCCATAAGTGGGATCTAGTCTGAGACCAGAATTAAATGTATCATGTTAATTTAAAGGGACTCATTTAACTGGCTTGTATTATTGAAATAATTCTAACTACATCTTCCTGCAAATATATCATTTTTTTAATTAAATGAACAGTTGCATCAAATGCACAATCTGTTGCAAAGGTTCTCTGTCACAGGGGTCCCCAAACACCAGGCCCCAGTCTTTCTGCAAGCTGCCTGCTATTACACACCCCTTCATCCCAAAACAGTTACAACCACCAGGTTGTAGGTATTTCATAAACATGACTCAATTAGCAATAGAAACCCTGTTTCGCAGCATGTCTAAGCTGTACATTCCCTGTCAGGTACGTTTTGTGCAATCTATCCCAAAACAAACCTTTCACACAATAAAGAGCTTAAATAGCATTTCCATATAGAAAAAAAACATACACACAACGTTTTCAGGGGTCCATTTACTCTCCATTAGAGATATTTCTGTACATGAAAAAGCACAAATGCTTCAATAAGTTTAACAAGAATGAATGAAACTGGAAACAAAAGACATCAGTCTGGCATTGGAAACAAATTTAAGCTTCAAATGTTGACAGGAAGTTTAGGACTATTTGTTTCAACTTGGCATCAGTCTGTTCAGAGATCTTTCCATCAGCCCTGAAAACAAAATAGTACACATTAGAGAATGGGTCATTTCTAGTACAGAAACAATGCAGAGTTAAACTATAATATAAGATAATAAAGTGAGGTCTAAAGAAGCTGATATTTTACCATTAGGCAAACTCCCGCTAGGATTCATTACTGATGAAATTGCAGTAAGCTACCCCCCCCCCCCCCCCCAAAAAAAAATATCTGATACAACAACTTTACACTTATATAGGTCCCTTATCCCATATGCACACTGTAGAGAGAGAGAGAGAGAAAGGGTGGGGGGCTAAGAGAATGCCAAAGCTGTCTGGGAGCGCAGCCACAGTCTACATCAGGGCTATTCAATTAGCGGCCCGGGGGCCACATCCGGCCCGCAAACCCCTTTGACTGGC
>WMED01021453.1:0-11911 GCA_019650415.1 Pipa parva
GGATAGTTGAAATGGGGCAGGGTTTGGGCAGTATGGGCAGGGTTAGAACAGGGAAGGGGTGGGGATACTGGCAACAAACCCAGGTCCAGGGAGCTTGAGGGTTTCCCAGCAAGAGACCCAGTGCTTGTTTTGCAGGTATATACTGTACTGTATATATATATATATATATATATATATATATATATATATATATATATAAAGAGTATGGAGCAACTAACACTCCTCCTGCAACATATACAAGTTGGGTGCAAATCAACATTGACCAAGGGCTTGAGTTTTGTATGATCATTCCCTTTTGGTTTCAATGGGACGTTGATATTTTTACATTTTGTCACAATTAAGACTGAAATATTTTTGGCAAAACAATCTTCTTTGGACACACCTCCAACATACAGATGAACAGTGCAGAGGATATGCACAAAATCCTTCATCATAATTTATTACAGGGGGAGCGAGAAGCAATCAAACCCCTAAGGGATGATAACACTATAGTGATACGACCAGCTGACAAGGGAGGGGGGATTGACCACCTTGATTACATCATTTATCGTCAGGATATTAGTAGATAGCAGTTAAATATTGATACATTTGAGCGGTTGTGCTTTGATCCCAATATTAAATACCAGACATCAATGAAGAATTGCATCATGAAAGCAATAAACCAGGGGTGGGTTACACAAGAGATAGGGATTTCAATATTGATAGATGATCCAGAAATTTTTTTTTTTAATATTTTGCCTAAAGTACCTAAAAGTCTAATTAATACCCCCGGGATGGCCAATTGTGTCCATGAGAAATAGCTTGTTACAACCTGCGGGCCTTTTCTTTGTCATAATCTTTTAACCAGTTGCATAAGCTACTTCCACATATATTAAAGACTCTGGAAATTTTCTAGAGAAAATCAAACAAATTCACTTCATGCTGAAAAGGAAAAGATCTTACTTGCTAGCCTCAATGTGGAAAATCTGTAAACGAATATCCCACAGGTCTTGATGAGTGACAAATTCATCACATTTCTACAGGAAGACCCTTTATATCAGGGTCTCCCCCTTGAATTTGTTTGTGATTTACTGGGATTTACACTCAATTTTAATTGTTTCAAATTCGAACATCAATATTTCCAGCATAAAAGAAGGGTGGCCATGGGAGCAGCAATGGCTCCCTTGTTTGCAGACCTCTATATGTTCATTTAGAAATCACTTCATATTCTACAAGTATATGCGTCCAATATTCCTACACATTATCGCTTCATTGATGATATATTCTTTCTGTGGAAGAGTTACATTTGATAATTTTGTTAATGTCATCAATTCAATACAATCATCAATACGTTTCACCTCAATGTGTAGTTATGAGTTTATTGACGTTTTGGATTTATACCTTTGAGTGCAACACAGACAGCTACAGTTTAAAGTATTTCGGAAATCTGCTCACAGAAATACATTATTACATTTTTCCACTGGTTATGCTCCATCACTCAAACGATCGCTGCCTATTGCACAAGTTTGTAGATTATACAGGAACAGTTCTGACCCACAGATGTTAAAACTCCCTATTTAAGAGCTATATGCACGATTCTTTGCTCAAGACTCCCCTAAAAACATTCTGAATGAAGCCAATGATAAAGCTAAATAGATATTGACAAAGAGAAACACTGGGAAGATGCCACAGCAACACTAAGGGGGAATTTACACTGTCTCTATTTCTTTTTTCAAACACTTATCAGGTGGCAGCCAGCATGAATGAGGAGATAAGAAATGCATGGAAAATTCTATATAGCAATCCCGAATTAAGATTTCATGATATTCCTACACCTATAATGGGCTATAGGAGAGGGCTGAATCTACATAATCTTTAATCTGTACTGGCCCTACACTGTGTTATATGCACCAATGTGGTTCTGGCACTGTCAAAAAGATGGGTTGATTCTCCTGTAACAGCTGTACCTCTTGTAGATACTTGATCACTGGTATTATGTTCCACCGTCCAATGACCAGTAAGATAATTTCAGTTAGTAAATGCATCACCTGTACCTCTAATTTTGTGATCTATATGGTCACATGTCCATGTGGCAAAGCCTATATTGACGAAACTGACACATTACTCTGGACAAGAATTGACTGCCATAAGTCAGCCATCAAAACAACATTTTGTGATGCTAAAACTATAAACTGGTTGCCATGCATTTTTTAGAGGTGTGCCGTAATTTTTCACAACTCAGATTCATGGCAATTGACAGTCTCCCCTTTGATGACTGAAAAGGGGACAGAACGAGGAGATTATTCCAATTTTAAGACCAGTTGATATATAGATTATGGATTATAGATTACAAATGTTAAGTCCAATTGGACTAAATAAAACTAATCATTTATCATACTTTTTGGACCCTCGAAGATGAAGTCACAGTCTAAAAAAACATTTTTTCATATTTTTAATTTTCTCAATTTTTCATTTTTTACATTTTTGACTTTTTTTTTTTTTAAATGCTGGCAGTATGGGTTATGTTCTTTGCATCTGTGGTCCCCATTGGTGGCTATATCAAGTGAGACTGATATCACATGGAGGTGGGTAGTTGCTTTACTCCTAGGGAGAGGGCCGAAAAATTTCAGGGTTTTTTTTAACATGGTATCAATAAAATTTGTTATTTTATTTTGTAAGCTTGTATTGGTTTGATTAAGTTAAGACCCAGGAGTACACAATGCTTTTTTAGTGTTATTGGATATGTGACATCACTGTAAACTGTGGATATTCTGTTTGAATCAGCTACACTGTTTAGTGTTTTTACCCAACTCACCAACTGAAAATAGATACAGCTGTAGGCCTGAGGCTTGTTCTATTGATGGACCCTGCGGTTAAACAGATAGTCAGTTGATCCAGTTACAGGCATTCTTTGTTACGCTCAGATGTGGATCAGGTCATTTTCAATAGATCAGGTACAAGCAATGTTTTCCTAAAAGGCAGGGAACCCATTAAGGGGACACAAGGGCACACTTTTCAAGGTGTTTTTTTTTCTGCCACCTTCAATCCAGCTTTTGGTTATGGGATCAAGTTAGTTGTATTATACAAATTTTGTTGTTGTTTCACAGTACAGTATTCCTTGAATTTCCCTTTGGGATTAATAAAGTATCTTCTACTTCTATTAAATAAATAAATGAAAAATAAGGCTCTGCTAAAATCTCAGCTTTCATAAGCTTACATATTACTTTCTTGTTTTTAGAGACTAGTTATATGTAGCCGATGTACTCCTGTGCATTTTCAAAGGAAGAAATCAAAGCTAGGACTGTTACATGTTTAAACCCAAAGGCATATGGAATGTGTAGGCTGGAGACCTGGTTATGGACAAGTTTAGATACAGGCTGCTGCTTTTGTTCCAGTGAATACAAGAGTCAATTTAGCAGAGATATTTTAAACCTAAGTCCCTAAAGGGATTCTACAAAGGGTTCTGGTTTTTACTCATGTCTCTAAAGTGATGACTTATCAGCACAGCAGCAATTGGTCTAGCCTGAAAGGAATTGTCTGGTGACTCTATGTCCACATAGAATCACTTTAAAAACCTTCACTCATGAAATACAAAATAATATACAAAATGCTTTTTTGTTTGGGTATGGCCAATGAAACTTTCATGCATGTACTTTCATGTATGAATTGTGATCCATGCAAAAGGTGGAATTTATAAAAGTGCAATATTTGGTTAAGAAAAATTTGACCAAATCACTGACAATAATCAAAACCCTGTTATCTGGGGCAGCAATTACTCTCTTATGTCTCTGCAAGGTTTTACTCTTGTAACTGTGTCTCTGGTTAAAGGAATTATTTGATAAGATTAATCTGACTTGTTCTGCTATTCAGTGCATTACTGTAAGGTACGGTACTTACCCGCACCTCCCGCTCCAGCGTCGGGCATCGCGGCGCCGCGGGACTTCCGGGTTGCGGCCGCCGCGCGTGCGCACTGACGTCATAGTGCGCACGTCGCGGCGGCGCGAGTTTTGAATCCCTAAGGCGCGATCATCTGACAGGCTCCCTGGCTATATAAGGGAGCCTGTCAGAAAGGTCCGGCGCCTGATTATAGGTTTTCCCTACCTAGTCTATGTCTATGTCTATGCCTGTTCCTGTCCCTGTCTTGCTAAAGTCACAGTACCCTGCCTTGTTAAAGTCACAGTATCCAGCCTTGTTAAAGTCACAGTATCCAGCCTTGTTAAAGTCACAGTATCCAGCCTTGTTACGGTCACAGTATCCAGCCTTGTTTAGTCACTGTATTCTGCCTTGTTTAGTCACTGTATTCTGCCTTGCTACAGCCATTGTATCCTGCCGTGCCATAGCCTTTGTTCCAGTCTTGCTTGCCTGGTCTCTCAGCCTGTTTGGTCCATCTCGGGAAGAACTCCGTAGTCCTGTTCAGGTACTCAGTCCTAGGGGCCGCGACCTGGGTTCCCTCCGCAGCAAAGTCCTAACCTCCTTGCGGGGGCTCTAGGCGAATACCGGGGGTTCCTTAGACTCCGCGCCTTAGCGTCTGTTTGCCTTTGCGGGATTACGGCTGCTACCTCCTTCTCCCAGGTATATTCGGACAAATCCTAACAATTACCTTTAAAATATGGAAATTTATGAAAAACGGCTGCGGAAAATGATTGCTGTTGAAATACGTGTAGTGTGTCTAATTAAGAACAGCCTAACAGCAGTCAGATCAGTTAGAGTTACAAGCAAAATATAAGCTATTCAAATAATAAAAAGTGGGGGCACTAAATAACATACCCCACAATATCAATCTTTTTTTCTATGATTGTGAATCGCAATGAGTGAGCTACCTATGGTACACATAGAGGAAGCTGGGAGCCTTTAATCATTACCTCAGTGGCCACTAGCTATGGATTTAGATGCACACAGTAAATCATTCTGGAAAAATTTGTAGTTCTCATTTGTAGTTTTGGAAGGGATCCTAAGATTTCCCGCCTTGTGGTCAGGAAACTAGTGTCTCAGAGAAAGGAGGTCCTTACAGTGAAGAAATATCACTCCTCTGACCCTCACCCAAGTCTGCCACATGCTAGAGAATCAGCGTAACTGCAGGAAGTGTGGTCACTGTGTACTCTCGGGGTCCCCAGGCTGGCTGGATCTTACATTGGGGATCTCATGGCATCATAAAACTGTCCTAGGTGTCCACAGGGATCAATGGGTCACCTTATTAACCACTGGCTCTATAAACTGTCTCAGGTTTCCATGGGGATCTCCAGATCACCTAATTAATCACTGGTTATGTTAACTGTCATGAGTGCACATAAGGATCTCTGGATCACTTAATAAATCACTGGCTATATAAACTATCTCAGGTTTCCATGAGGATCCCTGGATCACTTTAGCACAAAAAAATGGTTTAAGCCCTATTAGTCCAAATAAAGTATCATATAACACAACAGTAGTTACTCATCTTTCTAACTGGATCCCATTAGGAAATAAAGTGTTTCTACAAAGCTGACAGACTTGGGCATCAGAACAAGAGCTGTGTTTCCTGTGGGTTCCTCGGTGCTGTTATATAATTCTAGAAACCTGCACATTAGGTGTATTTCCTGTGCATTGTGGTTACAGAGAAACTCAGTGCATGGCTGATGTGATCTCATGAGATAAAGATGGAGTTGGCGCTACAATATTAGATCAAATCACTGTCGGTGAGTATTATAGAACTAATGACAGTAATATTCACAAACAAGTAAACTCCACACCATTCGTATTCAGAAAAAACTGCTGGAAATAGCAAAAAAAAGAAAAAAAAATTTAAAGGAAAACTAAACCCGTGCATTCATATTATCTTGTTGGTTCTGTTAAGTTTTGGGTTTCAGTTATCACATTCACATTATAAAAACCACATGGACATACTAGGTTCAACCTCTAACCATAACTGGATTGCAGTATTTAGCATGAACACAGATATGTATTTTAGGATGTATGTGGGTTAATAAACCATAAGCAGCTGACACACAAAATTTCTTGTTTCCTCCCCATCACCATTGTTACTGCTAAAAACATACATCTGGGACTGATTTGATGACTTCATTCTTCCCCTCCCATCCCCCTAGAATTTTCTGTAGAGGAGGTGGAGGGTTTCCCCTGACAGAAAAAAAAAAAAGTGCTTTTGTGCAACAACTAACACAGGCACTTAAGGGGTTAAATGCAGGGCTGCCCACTCCCTAGAAAATTACAATTCAGCCATACAGTGTGTGTAATGATACTGTCCCTAGTACAGGGCTAAAGTATAGATAAGGTAATAAGCTAATAATAAAGTATAGGTAAAATAAAAGTTAATACTAATAAATTGTGAACTATGGCTCAATAGAACATGGGGGAAACAATGTATCACTTGGTGGCATAACTGCAGCAGTCCAGGGACAGACGATTTGGCTGTTGTTACTTTAGAATGGAAAACCTTCCCTGGAATCTGATGTCCAGTAGTCTAAAGGACAGAGAGAATGGACAGGGGTCTGCAGGATCCACTCTGCAGGATCCACTCTCACTCTGCAGGATCCGGATCCACTCTATAGGATCCACTCTGCAGGATCCACTCTGTAGGATCCACTCTGCAGGATCCACTCTCACTCTGCAGGATCCACTCTGCAGGATCCAGTCTGCTTCTCTCAGTAATAAAAGAACTCACAGAGGACCTTGGCTCCAGCAAGTCCAGCCCTGCGCTTCCTATTGGCTTAGAACTTCTTCTGCAACTCGTCATGGGAAAGCCTATTGGTTGCTGGAAGCATCCGTCATTCCGTGTCCCGTTATCTTCACTATAAATGCCACCCTGGGTGCTGGAGCTCTCTCCTGCTCGCTGCTGGCTGAGTTTGGTGACGGAGCTTTTGCTGAAGCGGAGCTTTCTAAGGGATTTTACTGAGAATAATTCCCAGACATGAGTTCCAACATGGCAACCAAGTCATCCTACAGAAGACTTTTCGGGGGTAACCCCAGAAGCAGCTCCTCTGGAGGTCGTTATGTGACTTCCAGCACTCGCTACTCCCTGGGTAGTGCACGCCCGGGTGCAGGCAGTGGTTTCAGCAGCAGCAGGGTCTACACCACCTCTTCCTCTCCAGCTGTCTACAAGTCCTCATCTGTCAGGCTGAGGAGCAGCCTACCTCCAGCCAGGCTGCAGGACACTGTGGACTTCTCCCTGGCAGATGCCATCAACCTAGAGTACAAAGCCAACAGGACCAACGAGAAGGCTGAGATGCAAGAGCTGAACGACAGGTTTGCCAACTTCATAGACAAAGTGCGGTTCCTGGAGCAGCAGAACAAGATCCTGGTGGCTGAGCTGGAGCAGCTGAAAGGGAAGGGGACATCAAGAGTTGGGGACCTCTATGAGGAGGAGATGAGAGAGCTCCGCAGACAAGTAGATCAGCTCACAAACGACAAAGCCAGAACTGAAGTGGACAGGGACAACTTGTCTGATGACCTCCAAAGACTGAGAGAAAAGTAAGAACCATAGCAGTGTGTTACTGTTATTATTACTGCTTCAACATCTCGTGTAATAATATGTTCCTGGGCTTAGGTCCCCCTCCTCTATAACTAGGAGTGAACACATGATAATCCTGTTTCTTTCTACATAAGTTTGGCCAGGTGTTCTGAAGACTCTGCTTATATATATATATATATATATATATATATATGCACCCTATAGGTTCTCTGAAACATGGTTACAATTGTTCATTGGTAGAAGGCACAAAACTACTTGGCATCATGGATGCCAGTCAGTTAATGAAGGAGGTAGTTAATAGCTAGTGAGTGTTGCTTTGTTGAATTCACAGAAGTGAATGCTGCTCCAATTGCTATGCTAGAGTAGACAGTTGTATGTTGCCAAAAAAGATGAACAAATTATGCAGATCAGGTTATTGTTGTTCATCAGGTTTAAAATTTGTTTTGGAGTTTTTTTTTAAATGTGGTTAAGGGGTTATTATGCTCTGGACTGTTAGATCACTTCATCAAAAGAAAGTCTCAAAATGTTTAACTATAGGCGAGATAATGCAAGGGCGGCTGGGATGTTATAATAAACTTGTTACAAGGTTTCTACAGTCCTTGGCAAACTTTGCATCTCCCAGTATTTGGCACAGGACTGTACTGGATGGGTGTGGCACATCATTCATACTGAGTGTTAGCTCCATTTTGGTCTGTCACCAAATGGATGATGGAGGGGCCTTGATCATATAATATGGATAAAAAAAGCGATGTGATTATGTGATATGTTTTGGAAACTTTAAAAGTGAAGCAATTTTAGCCACACAGGACCGATTTGTGACAGTTTTGCAAGAGGAAAGTATGTGCCATTGTCCCAGGAACTTAATTAAACTGGTTACTAATAGTTCCTTTGTTTTAAAAGGGATGTACAATGTTGCAGGTGGTGTTTATTATAGTGATAATACATTTTATTTCTAGTTGTTTTATATATATTTCCCTATAACTGTTTTATTTAAAAGTACTTTTTAAACTTCTTTTAAATGTATGTAAAATTTTATTTATAAAACGCCACAAATTTACACAATGCTGTATGATTCAATAAAACAAATATAATACAGACATGGGAAAAGTGCATTATATAAATCAAGTATGACATTATAAGGATACAATGCTTTAAGTGCTAGATTGGTTGATACAAGAGGTTGGAAGTCCCTGCCTCGTAGAGCTTACAATCTAAATGGGAAGAAGGCTTATATAAACAGATAGAAAGGTAGTAAGAACCTATACTAAGCATGAATAACTAATTAAGGATAAAATAAAATATATACATAAATATCAGTGCTAGTGCTCCATAGGGAAGGACTTCAGTTTGGTTTTAAAAGTGCAGAGGGAAAGTTCCCGGCGAAGATAAAGGGGTATAGAATTCCAGATGTAGGGGGGAAAAATGAGTTTGCCATAGAAATAAACTAGATTTCTGCATATATATGGTGGTAAAGTGGTGTTCAGAATGATTATTAACCATATTTAAATACATTTTAATTCACTTGTGGGAAGAAGTGATGGCATAGTATTTGGGTGCCTCTTATGGTCAAATACAGCATTGCCTGAAACGTTTTACTTAATCAGGCCTTGCTAAGTGGTGCTACAATGGCCTTGCTAAGTGGTGCTACAATGAAGATGAAATTGTGGCTAATCTGGCGACCATCTCAGTTGTGTAGTGCTGGATCAATTTGTCAGGATTATTCCCAATTAAATAAACTACCTACTTCAAACAATGTTTCCTATATAATCTATGCAAATAAGTCTTTCACAAAGCTTGTGGGATGCTCTGAAAGCTCAGCGAGTAGGGCATCATTTGCAGGGCTGCTGTACCTGGCAAATTTATTCAGAAGTTTATTTTTCCCTATCTAAAGGAAACACTGTCCTGTCATTTATTTCTAAATCAATAAACAACTAAAATATTCTTTTATCAGTAAAATCTAGGTGACTCCCGTTACTCACATTTGCAACTTAAAAAAAAAGTATTTTTCATTCACAATGGGTATAAACTCCCATTTTATTTTAAATTCGTGGTAGAACCAAGACTTTTCTTCTGCAATGTCCATATTGAATTCATTTAGACACTGCAGTGGAACACCATAAACAAAGATCATCATAATAATATCATTAATTTTCTATTAGCCTTACTGCTATCGTTTCAGTTAAAAAATTCCTCTATCAATGGAGTCATTTGCTTCATTCATCTGCAACTAAATCTTTTTTTGGCTGTTTTCAGGCTGCAAGATGAAATGATTCAGAGGGAAGAAGCAGAGGGCAACCTGCAATCCTTCAGACAGGTGTGTACTTTATATTTCAGTATTTAGTTTTTGTTACTCCTATCTTGTAAGTTAAATACAGAAACATGTGTTTTCCTGATATCAAAAGACCCAACTGGGTTAAGAATGTAAAATGTGTCACGACTGCATCATTTAGCTAGAAACTCCTGTATTTTATCTGCAGTGTAATTAACGTGCACAGACATTTGTCCAATCAAGTATTTTTGCTGTGTTGTTTTGTCGACATGAGCATCCACAAAATTAATATATTTTTAGAATTAGTTTTCATTTCCATTTAAGAAATGACTCCATTTGTTTGTAACCATGTAAACAATTTATACATGTTGTGTATCATGGTGGGCATTTTTATAATCGAATGCAGATTTAATCACAGAGGGAAGAAATACATAGGACTGTACAGCAGATGTTAAGAATTAGCCAGCTTGCTAAGCATGGATGTCCATTCGATATGGCTTGGAAATCCTTTCTTAATAAACTTGAATGAAAAAGTCTGTGCAAATTTTCTGCAGCTCTACCTAGAATTTTCCCTGGGTTGTGTGGCACGGTTATATCCTTTTAATGAACAGAAAACAATTTTATCTAGAATAGTTATGTCTCCATAAGTTGGGATCTACAATCGTTGACTAGGAAAAAAACTTCTGCAAAGATTTGCCAACTATAAATTATAGCTTTATTATGTTATGTTGCAAAAAAAAAAAAGAGTTAGCTATTGACTGGAAAGCTCTCGAAAAAAAAAAAAGTCACAGAAGTAGCTTTTTCTTCCATTCATTTTAGCATTTTCTTCAGACAAAAGGGAATCTAACTAACGCAAAGCACAAAAGTGTTTAAGATGGGAAGTGAGTCCCCAGTAATGGTGACGTAAGGCCATCTGTTTCCCTTGCTAACAGGCATTAGCAGTTTCTCACGGCTTCCCTGTGGAATGCTGAAAAAAAAAATAATGGATTGTGGGAGAGGAGGTGGCCTGAAATAATAGCTGGCTTTGTAGGGTGTTTGAGCCATGCATGTCTGCATTGCATATGTAATATCCGTAAAGAAGCTATGTTTAATGTAAGGCACCTCCTTCTTGCTAAATAGTTAATTAGTATTGCTGATCATTTTTTTTTGTAATATTTAGTGTTTTCACGATTGTTTTCCAGTTGGGGGAAGGGACCCAGTGAGAGCAGGCCCCCCTCCTACACTGTTAAATAACAGTCCCTGGCATATTAAGGATCTTTAGGCCAGTTCAAGATGAGAAAAGGAAAACAAAAAGCAGACTCAGTGTTAATACTAGATAAGTGATGTAGCAAAATGTTAACGCCCGAAACAGCAGTCTGTAACCCATTCAGTCCATCCGGCTTAGTATATTTCAATACCTCTTCTCCCCATATCCAAAAATAAATGTACCAACATGAGTGGTTAACTTTTAATAAAATATTGGCATTAGTCTGTTTTCCTGTACCTGCCACTAGGTGTCCCTTGTCTCCATGCATTTTCATCTCTGTCATACAAATGTTAATTCAACTAGCGAAGCTTTGTGCTTACAGTTCTTTGCTAAGAGGGCTTTTGATATATTGATCTTTTATGTGTAAAGCTAAGCAGAGCTTTTGTCAAAAAAGTGGCACATCCAGCAAAGAATGAAAGTAAGTTCACAGTTGCATCGTGGGCCAGTGCTCTAATCATCATATCACGGTGCATTTATTAACATTCACATGCTGCACATATCACATTCATTGAAAGAAATAAAGTAAGGGATTGAAACAGCCTAACTATTTTGAAGAGTTGCATTAAAGTGCATCTATGTGAAAGGACACTGCTATTTCTTTGTGATGGGGATCTTTTGTTCTCTAACAAGCATTGCTGGACAGTTTCTAGACAAGTGGATTCAGTTGTTTTAAGGGTAGGAAAAAAAAATCATGGGCCGTGCTATTTTTTTTTCTTATTCCATTCAGTGGGATTGTAAATGGCAGGTTTAAACAGCCACTAATGTTTTAACTGGAACAATCCCCATAAATAAGAAGTATTTGTTTGGGCCTTGAGATAATGTATGCTGTTTTTTTTCAAACAAGCAATGAAAAAAGAGAAACTTTTATTCTGAAATGGCTATAGCACATTTGTTTTTTTTAAAGGTGTTTATTTTTCAATTTCAATTTAAATAACATATATACAATAAACCA
>WMED01021454.1:0-11911 GCA_019650415.1 Pipa parva
ATATATATCCCCTCTTCTTACTGTTACAGCCATTTTTTATCTGTTAAACAAATTCCTGCTTTGTCAGTTGTTTTCTATGGAACATTAGGTAATACATATTCTTGAAATGCCCTAGAAACGCCCTTTTTTTAAAGATGGCTGCAACCAGCAAAGAGAAGAACAACACAAAGCAATAAAAACAAGGAATTTGACAGTAAACATTGACATTTTTACAAGCAATGCAAAGGAATAACTGCCATTCCAGTACGAATGGCAAGAATCTCTTTTTCTGGTATTACTGCTCCTTTAAGCATAAAGTGATGACATAACGCTGTGAAGTCCTGTCAATCTTTCTACTTCTGGACATTTCTCTTTGATGAATTGTTCATTCTCAGATTGTATAAAAAACTGAAGTACAGTGAAAACGGAATGCAAATATTATGTGAAACGGTTTCTCGGCAATATTACCTTTACATCACTATAAACATGTTAGAGAGAATTTAATTTTAACATTCTTTTTATCAGACTTTAATAGTCAACCATTCAGTGCCTACTTGCACATTCTAAATTCTCCCCTTAGGCTGCAGTTTGCAAGCTCTTCCTCACCTTCATCAGGATTTCAAACTATTCAGGGGGTTAATTCTCTAAAGTCCGTATTCGACTGTCAACTTCTCAAACAGCGGATTCCCATAGCAAATCCGCAACTGCGCCAATCCTCCCACTGTAAAGTCACGATTGCAACAATTTTTCAAGTTGCTGCTGCGTCAATATTTCCATAGTAAAGTCACGACTGCGACACTATTCTCATTATAAAGACGCAACTGCCACAGCAGCAGTCTATTGCGACTGTTTTTAGCTGGCGAATTTACACTTTTACATGACATTTTAGACTATAGAGAATAACCCCCTCAATCTTATTCACCACATCATTTTTTTATTTGCTGCACTTCTTGATTTGATATGGGATAAATAAAATTTACCGATATCATAAAAAAGATTGATAACAATAAATATTGATGTTAGAACTGCCACAATGTGGGGACTGTTCCATTTCGACGTAGTTGGTCTTTTTTAAGCAGGGGAAACTGATATGACTTAGGAAAAGTTGCAGTTGAAGTCGCAGTTTTTCGCCACAATCTGGCGATCACTTTTGGCCAATAAAAATGGTATTAAATGGATTTATAAATAATGATTTTGCGACATTGATATTTTAGCACTATTTAGCGTTAATTTACTAGCAACAGACCAGGCACATTTTTATTTGACTTTTAAAACTGCCCCCCTAAGTCTTTGTATAGGTGTATTTTTTCACTTGAATCACATGTTTCCTCTGAGTACCTAGAAATCTTTTTTTTTTTTTTTCTTTTTTTTTTTACTTGAGCTAAAAAAAGCTGTTTCCTACAAATGTAATATAGGACATAAGCTACAAAGATACTTTGTTTCATCTGTCATCATTTACTATAGGACAACTGGAACAAAATATTATTTTATAGGGTTATTTCACTTTCATCTTTTTGGACTCAAATGGAGAAGTTTAATTTAAGGCAAGGTGTGATATTGGGGGGAATTCACCATTTTCAGCGAAGTGAGCTCCGAATCCTTCAGCTCACTTTGCAAATGGTATTATGCGCATGCTAATGTCCTGCGCACAGACATCAGCATGCGCATTAAAGGGATTCCCGTCTCGGCGAGACCAAAAGAGTTGCGAGACGGGAATCCCTTTAATGCGCATGCTGATGTCCGTGCGCAGGACATCAGCAAGCGCATAACACCATTTGCAAAGTGAGCCGAAGGATTCGGAGCTCACTTCGCTGAACGGTGAATTCCCCTCATTATTTTATAGGGTTATTTCACTTCCATCTTTTTGGACTCAAATGAAGACATTTCATTTTAAGGCAAGGTGATCATCCCCTGCTCTTCTTTGATTGACAGATCTCCCTGTGTTTGTGTTTTGCTATGTATTACAGTACATACAGTACATTACATAGTACCGAGATATTCAACAGTGTATGTTGAATTTCTAGAATCTCCTGATTGACAGTTTGGACATACCAGTGTGCTACCGAACTCTTCCTTATTACCTCCTGGTTCTTTCTCTCTGTGTAGCCCTGCCCCTTGCATGACTTAAACTGAATAATTAGGTTCCATCTCCCATGCAAATTAACCACCAATTTTACCAGATATGATTCATGCTCCTTCCAAAGCATACATAATTAAAGTGCACCTGTCACCTCAGAACTCTAATACTAATTTAGGTTGTACTAATGAAATTAATGTTGTAAATATAAAAGTATTAAAAAATGTAACTTTATACAGTGTTTCTCTCTGTCATCTTCCCTGTCAGCCTGACTTTTCTTTCCTGGGTCGGGTGATGATGATTGACATTATAGCTCCTCCAATCAGATCCCTGCTAGATTGAATTTAAAAGGGCTGTACAGGCAAAACAAGTGATTATTGTAGAGTATGAGGATTTTGAAAAGATAACGATTATGATAGATACTTTATTTTGTTGTGCTACTTTATTCCTTACATCAGTGATTTTCAACCTTTTTTGAGCCGCGACACATTTTTTACATTTACAAAATCTTGGGTCTCCCCACCAACCAAAATGATACAAAATGACACTCTAACACAGTACATATTATACATATAGTTAATAATATATTTTATAAATGTATTTATACTCAGTTAGTGTGAAACCTGGGCCTGTTTCGATGAACACAAAAGGGATATCCTGGCAGGAATGGTAGAAAAACAGGGGCAAATTGGGGGCTAATCAGGGGCAGGGGACACACATCAGGGGCTGAGTGGGGAAAATCTGGGGCAGGGGGGCCACATCTGGGGCAGGGGAGAGCAGTTCATGAATTGGGGAGTATATTTTTATTATGTGGCACAATAGGAGGGTCCGGGGGTGTCAGTGGTGGCTGTGGGGGGTTGGTGGGGGTCTTCATCTTTCCTCCCTCCAGCAGAGATCGACAGCGGTTCTTCCTCATTCGGTGTGGCTGCCATTGTGTGCAGCTGAATGAGGAAGTGAGACCGGGAGTGCTGATCACATGCGCTCCCGTTCTCCTATTGGCTCATGTGGCCGATCGAGTCACAAGAGCCCTCCGATCACGTCCTTGATAATTGCAGTGCTCCACCGGCAAAAAAAAACCGCCTGGTGGAGTGCTAAACCCCTTAACTGCTGGCTGGTAGTTAAAGGGTTGATTTCCCCACGGCACTCCTTACCATGTCTCGCAGCACACTGGTTGAAAAACACTGCCTTACATCATCCTATTGTATCTCCTTCCAGTAGACTGCAGCTGTGTCTAATTAACATGCAGAAGTGATCTTGCAGTCAGAATCCTATATGCTTCTACATGACAGATGGCCCTCTACTTCCTCTCTGCTTTTAAAGAGTTCTATTGGTTTTGGTTGACATTACTTACATGTGCCTGATTTTACTTCCCGCATCAATCCCAGAGAAGAAATGACATCACCACCATATATAATAAGCCTATTTAAAGGTGAAGTTAAAGAAGGGGAATGATTTTATTTCTCTTTCCATGTCTGATATTTAACTCCTACATAACTGAATTAAAATGCAACAAGAGGAAACTATGCAGGGTTTTGACTGGACAATCCTTATCACATGTTAAGTAGACGTAGAATTCAGGATGTATTGATGGTGAGCTTGGTTTTTAAATGCTCCAATGTAAATGTCTGTGTCTCACCTCTTATTTAATTTTATCAGTCAAAGCCTCTCTGATCCCTGTAGTAAATGATGTATGTTCTGCATTTACAGTATAAACTAAAGATATTACGTTTTTGCTTCTACAACCCCATTAGAAATCCCTCTTACCTGCACTGACTAAAATGTATTTCAACAGAGATTTTCTGATCATTTTTATCTGGGATTCATCTGCTGATTCTATTTCTAAATAGGAGCAAGTGTTCCTAATGTCATTTTTATAACATATGCATACGATTAAACGACAGACTAGTAAGTTACACATTCATAGCAATGGTCTGCCAATAGGAAAACCTTAGCAAATGCCTGAACGGAGATCATGAAATAATGAAGGGGGATCATTCAGTTTGTTTAAAATTGGGTTCCACATTTGTTCAGAACTTAATGATATTTCCTTTAATATCAATGATAGCTTGCTCTTTATTCCTCCTTTCTCTGGGGGGGAGGACATTGGGCAAGCACAGATCTGGTTTTGTGACCTGCAGAGAAAAGCAAGAAAACGAACATCTAAAGGCTTCAAAGCACTTGGAGAGAACTCAGGCCTCAAACTGTCTTTGGGAAATTACCATCCTTTCAGTCTCTCTGCAAAGCCTTTGCTTCATTTTCAAGTTCTAAGCTTCCCACCCTCACATTCACTTATGGGTGGTAGAATGCTAGTATATAATTAGAATGCACTTAGCTTTGTTTAGCCAATAAAATGACAGGTCTAAGAGAACATTCTGATCCCTGCATACAGGCTGTGTATGTATTCTTCAGGGCAGGAAAAGAGTGGGAGCATTTTGCACTAATATAAATTGAAAATTTATAAAACTTAAAGTGGACATGTCGACATTAAAAAAAAAAAAAACTAGGAAAATGAACTGAACCCTGCTAATATTGAACTATGAAATAATCAATTGCAGTGCCCTATTTTCCCAGAAACCAGAGTCCAATTTTGGGGGATATTTATTAAAAATAAGTGAAAAATCCATTTTAGCCTTTATGATTCGCCTCACCATGCATTAGTGTATATTATTGTCCCACTCTGCTTTTCAATTCCACATATTTGAGGTGACAATGACATCATGAGGCATTGGATGTCATTCTGACCTCCTGATGCACTCCTCTGCCCTGCCCTGTATGCCTATTGCATGGCCGGCAGATATGGCAGGACAGTGGGACACATTGGGAGCCTAGAACTACTCTGGATGTGCTCATCTGCAAAGGCCAATGAAAAGGCCTCGGACTAGCAGCCTTGCAGAGGGTGGGGCCTGGACGCCCGTTCCTCCCATCATGCCAGATAGGGCTGAGGGTTGTTGAGGAAGCAGAGCAATATTGCATTGTCCTTCACTGAATGCTTAACATCTCATCTCCCTACCTACCCTGCTTTCACGCATCTTTTTTTAGAGTAACAGAACTACTATATACTGTAATTTGTTTTTTAAACACAGTTATAACAATTTGCATTACTTCACTGACATTATAAGAGAGGAAAATTGATGTAGTGGTTGATGGATAATACATTGAGTTGGCCTCTGACAGCCCTGTAATTGATATTTCACCTACTGTGGATCTCCAGGGGGTAAAACAATAGTGGTTGAAATGGTGCCAACTTGGCACAAACCCCCAAAGTTGCTCAGCCATTCTACTACAACTGTTGCAGCCTCTCTGAAACCCTGTACCAACTGTGGCAGTGTCCCTTCAGATCCCAGTAAGTCATATTGAATTTGGGAGCTACTGTCTCACAAGCGTTTGCTTACACAGGGCAACACATTTAAATGGAATTATTTAGGTTAACTGTGCTTCACTGCCAGAGGGTTGAGTATAATTATATGAAATGTGAATTGCCATAGCAGCTGTAATGTTTGCTTCCAATAAGTCTGAGGACTGTGCATCCTGGGAAATGTATGCAGATCTGCCTTTGTCTAATGGAGCACAGCCTAAAGTATCCCCTTGTCAACTTAACACACAAAAGTCAATTCCTTGGCACTTTCATTATATAATTCGTAGACTGCCATGTAACATTTGCAAATGACATAGAAGGTCCACGTGGTTTTGAGCATATTAGCTTGGGTCGATGCACTGCAAATTCCACAGCTAATAAATGAAATGCTCCTATGGCACAGAATGCCCATTATATATGTGTACACTGCGGGCAGGAGGAGCAGTAAATCGCTGCTGTTGTCTTCTTACAATGCATTTCCGTGCCCCGGGCTGTCGTTTCAGTCCGTTTTGTTAAAGAATTCAGTATTAAAGCTGTGATGCTACATGCAAGGCAATGCTGATCTGCTAGACTTGCAGCTTAATTCAAATTTATTTTATATTATTTTTTTTTTTTTTTTAGCCTGGGGGTTCAACAGTAACCGTTAAAGGCCCTTTTATTATTTTTGCCTTAGATATATATATATATATAAAAAAAATGAATGAACACTTTCTCTTTACTGCATCTCAATCTTGCTGTATCTCAGCTACTGTATACACTCTGTACCTCCCAGGATTCAGCGGGGAAGACTAGCCAAGCATCCTATGCCAGCCTTACATTAGAGAAATGCTTAATAATTCTGATGGTGCTGCAGTTGGCTCTGGGAACTTTTGTGTTGTGGATATTTTTAATGTTATGGTTAGCAGCAGGTTGGTGCTACTAGCAATAACTGTTAATACTGTGCAGTCCAGACAGAGAAAAGAACTACACAGTATGTGCTTTTCACTGAAGACGAGCATATTGATGGATTGGTTGGTAGTGGGCCCTCCTCCCCCTACAGAGCTTCCCCCTCCAGCGGATTCAACTAAAACCTTCAATTTGAAGGCCCCAATGACCAAATCCACATAAGGGGTTGGAGGACTTTGTTAGATTGAAAGGGTTTAAAATGAGTGAACTATTCTTAATGAAATCAGATTGGATTGTATGCAAATTGTCAGGATACCTGGCTGGTTGACAAAGGAGAGTATATACCACCCAAAATTCAACCCACTCTATCATCAGCTTATCTATGGTAGAATAAGGCTAGGTTCACAATAGCATATGATGCGCAGCGCATAATACGTTAGTGTGAAAAAGACAAAAAAAATACACTTTGGGATATTTTTCTGTTGTACTTACCAGCGACCGTGAGAACGTTCCCTCGGCATTCACTGCTCTTACTATCTGGCCGCATTTTGTGCGCAGCGTATATGCCAGCCAAAATACGACAGCCAGCGCTACGGACCCAGCATATATGCATCATACGCTAGTGTGTCCAGAACTACGGAACTACTATAGGGAATCATTAAGCTTTATTTTTTTTCACGCTAGTGTATTATGCGCTGCACATAATACGCTAATGTGAAAAAAAAAAGGAAAAAATACGCTTCAGGATATTTTTCTGCTGTACTTACCAGCGACAGTGTGAACGCTCCCTCAGCATTCACGGCTCTTACTATCTGGCCGCATTTTGTGCGCAGCGTATATATGCCAGCCAAAATACGCTATGGACCCAGCATATGTGCATCATACGCTAGTGTGTCCAGAACTACGTAACTACTATATGGAATCAATAAGCTGTATTTTTTTCACGCTAGTATTATGTGCTGCACATAATACGCTAGTCTGAACCTAGCCTAAATGAGTTAAGCTACACAAACCATATTAAGTGTGTTCATTCCAGGGACATACACCATATATTCATACCTCGCTACTTGCCAGGGGGCAGCACAATGTATGTTGTATGTTGCACTTTGTACAGGGTGAAATTTAATAAACTCAGAAAAGCAAAATCGGGCATTTCCAAGTTTATTAAGTGTGCACACTTGTTTTCATCTGATTTATTGCATCTAATTCTGTAAAGACTTCAAAAAAGAAGGGAAAACAGCAGACAAGGTAGTAACTACCAAACAATTTTAATGATGTGATGCATTACATGTTTTGGGCCTTATCAAATGACGATCGTTTGATAAAGGGCTCAGGCCTGATACATGTAATGCATCACATCATTAAAACTGTTTGGTAGTTCACTACCTTGTCTGCTGTTTTTCCTACTCTTTCGGATTCTGTGGATTATATTTGGTACACGGACAGATGTACCTGGGGGAACAGCTATCTTCCCTAATCCTAACCAAGGGAAAGCTTTATTTTCACCATTCCTGGGGAAAGTTTGTTGTTAAGTAATTCTGTAAAGACTGTCTATATCTCAGTATTAAAGAGATAGGGCTGCTGTACTAGTTTGCAAAATTAGTTATTAAAGAAGCTTCATACAAAAGCAAACATAATAATGATTTCTAAATCAGCATAAATCATTCGTTTCAGAGATACTTTACTAGACTGTATAGATATGGCTTTTAAGGCACAAATGAATACTTTATTTTTTGCTGATAATATCTCTGTATTACTGATGGTCAAGCTATTTATATAAGTTATTCGCAGCAATACTGCAACATATCAGATTAGATCCTTGTCTTGGAAGCATGGCTTCAAAAAGGATGCAGGCAGGGATCATGGGAGCAGTGCATAGGGATCATGGGAGCAGTGCACAGGGATCATAGCCTGATGTCGTCTACCTCTCTGATGTTAGCATGAAAGGGAATTGATTTCTACATTTCACTATGTGTGGCTGCTAGGCTATATACACGAACAGAAACAACAGGAGGGGGCCTGGAAAGTGTCAGAGAATATAGATTATTCTTATTCAGGAACGCTTTGTGTGTGTGTCATAGAAATTCAAGTTTAAATCCCAGAAATAATCTCAGGATTTGTTTTCCATTGCTTTTGGAGAGATAATGATGATACACTTAATTGCTTAGACTTAGGACCTTATTGACTAAAGGCCTATTAGACACATAAAGCTATGATTTTCCATTTGATCACGGCTTTCCCATGCTCTGCAATGTGGCCAGTACTCGACCAATTCAGGCAACTACCATAGCCGTGATCTTATGGAGCACTTCGTATCACTTTGCGTGCATAGGTACTCCGATTATTGACCAGCCGAAGGAGTATGGCAAAGGAGTGAATTTGAGTAAATGTACTACCTTTCCAGATTCACCCATTTGACATAGCCACATCAGAGTGGTGAATTGAGGGGCTGATGGCAGAGCTTCACATTCTACTTCTGTTTGACTGACTACACCACACAGTGCATCCAACATTGCGCGCCAATGTCTGCTTGTTTAACAAATATATTCGCTTCTTAGTCAATAAGGAGAAGTGAACTTGTGACTATTTTGGCGATTTGATTCAATTGTAGTGAAGTGAAATCGACAGATGAATTCACCCTTTAGTCAATCATCCTCTTAGACTTTATCATTGTGTTGTAAGGAAATTTTGCTTTGCATTGTGTTCATGATATCATTTAATAAATGGATATGATGACAGGGGATACATTTTCTGAAACTGATGCAAAATTGCACCAGTGCAGTAAACCAACCATCAATAAACTCCCTTTGGTTTAGTGCAAGTAAACTAATGTAAGACCATCTTTATTTACTAGCGGTCGCTGCACTGGTGCAAACATGCACAAATTGCATAAGATCCGGCAAAGCCCACCTACTGCTAAAGGCCTTCACAACTATTTCAAGGTTCCAGCTTGTACTGTAGAAAAAGTGAGTTTGGGTCAATGGGGCAGACAGCTGATGGTGAGCCACAGTAAAAATAAATAGGAGACCCTCCTAATACTGTGACCCTGGCAATTTTTTGGGTTCAAGTGGCCCTGTACCTGTATATCCACAATGAACTCTGATTAAATGGCTTTGCAAAATCAAGAATACATTAATCAAATAAATGCATATTTTATCCATGATAAATTCACCAATTAGTGCAGGGCCGGTTTTAGCTATGGGCTATGTGGGTGACTGCCCAGGGCGCAATCTATTTGAGGGGCGCTGTCGCCCACATCGCCCATAGCTAAACTCACCTCCTCCAGCGTTCCAGCGATGCACCTCCTCTAAGAGCTTCTCCACAATGAGGCAAGTTGAATGCGTCGGCACTTCTTGGCTGCTTCGGGTCTTCTCGGCTCTTCATTATTCGCTGTGGATTCGGTAGCTGCAGGCAAGACCCGAAACATCCAAGGAGCACCGTCGCATTCTACTTACCTCACTGTGGTGAAGCGCTTAGAGAAAGCACATTGTTGGAGTTTAGGTCAGAAGGGGGGGGCACGGGGGGGTGTCAAGGGGCGGTTTGTCCAGGGCGTCAATATGGCCAGAACTGTCCTTGAATTAAAGGTTATGAAAAGTTTGAATAAAACATTATTTCTATTTGACATGTATACATATAGAAAGCCAACTTAAATATTAAAATGTAAAAACAATTTTGGGATCAGTAGTACTTGCCTCTTATTTAAACAGTCCTGCTCCCACAGCCCTTCTGTGTACAGACTCTTCCTGTACAGTGCTGATAAGCTTTGCTCCCCCCTCCCCCCCAGTGACATCACTCACTATACCGAGAGCCAGATACCCCCTCCCTCTCTCCTTATCTAAAAAGCCTGGTTAAAACCCTGAGCATGCGTAGATAAAAGCTGTCTGACTGCCTGTGTGGTCTGCCGTGGAGAGAGAAGCCAGGGAGAGGAGGGGACGTGGCTTTAACCCTACAATTCCCATACACAGAACTTGTTTACAGAGACAAAGCAGTTGCAGGGGGATATTGAGCCCTGCTGAGTTAAGAGGCGAGTGAGGAGTTTCTTACTTGAGTTTTTGCTTGACAATAGGTAAATAGAGCTTTTTTTATAGCCAGGGTTTATTTAACCTTTAACACTTTAGTTAAGTATATGATTATTTACTAATCAGGATTGTAGGCAAGACCAAAGATAAGAATGAAATTTAGCAGCAAACAGACATAATGCAGAGTTTATCCATATGGGCATGTTGTATACTGCAGATTGCAATGGTGCATCTGTCACATGTACTTAGTATTACAGGGACCAGAAGTTCTAGAACTGAGTTTTGGAATTCAACCAGCAGCTCTGTTCACAGTATAGAGAATGCCAGCAAATCTGGGATTTCTTCCCTTAAAGGGGATCTCCAGCCTGCAGTTAACAGTTATCTGGCAGCTTAAGCCTTGAAAATCACTTTTGCAAAAGTGAATTTAACCCATGCAATCAATCTTTTTTTTTTTTTTTTCTACCATGCCATTTTATTATTTATTTTCCTCTTACCTAATCTTTTGCTGAGAAGCCAATAATCGAAAATAATTGACATTGTTGCCAGCCAATCTAAATTGCTCCCCATTTGGATTGCTGTTCAGATTGGCTGTTCATCATTTCAGACAGGGACCTGCTTCCTTTTCAGCGGAAGATTGGCTGCAGGCAAATAAATCATCTTAAAAAGAAGATTGATTGATTACTCCAGGCTGGAGAACCTCTTTAAGTGAAAATAAATTAAACAAAAAAAAAAACAAACAAAAAAAAAAATAGTTATTTATAGGGCAAATTAAAATATGCTTTACTGCCTTCTGCAAAAAAATTTGCAGCTAATTTTTCCTTTGCAGTTTATTTATATGATTCATCTGTAGAAAGCCTAGGAATAACCTCCTTGTCCCTACCTAATTTTAAAATACTTATTCTGATACATATTACTAGGGATACCTGATCCATGTTCCAGATCACACAATAGAAGGATTAAATGATAATATCGTTAAAATTAGTAGAATGATTTAAAAATAAAACCAGATTTATTTTTTTTTATTGTATTTCTATGTTAAACAGAAATTCAGGCTACAGAAAATAGTAAAACAGACCTGCAAATGTTTACATTGCAATAAACTAAAACACTAAGGGGGTTATTCACTAACCCCCTTGTTCATCTAACAAATCAATGCTTAAAAAAAAAACCTCTGCTTTTTAGGTAGAGATTTAGTTCTCCTTTAAAAGCAGCTCTGTTAGCAATAATCTGTTCATTTGTCAAATCCAGCAGCCTTACACACACATCAAGTGTATGGGATATGTAGACTGCTGAAGCACTTTTCCTAAGGGTCTCATTTTAGTTTTCCACGCTTCACTGCTAGTTTTCAAGTCGAGATTCCACCGTCTAGCATTGGCAGGAAATGCGTAAGAACCTGGAGGATGAAATACCAGTAAAAGGAATGAAAAGATTACATGAGAAATAATATACTTTATAAAACAGATTCGGTACATTATTTTTGCAACCTGACATAGTTACAAAGTTAAAGGGTATGTAAACCCTGTAAAAATGAAAAGGCTGAAATATACACTCACCGGCCACTTTATTAGGTACACCATGCTAGTAACGGGTTGGACC
>WMED01021455.1:0-11911 GCA_019650415.1 Pipa parva
AGATATGCATCTGCTTACCTTGATGACATAATTATTTTCAGTGAGGACTGGGAGAGTCATAATTGATTAAAAGGGCCTGAATCTTTCAGTGTGAGAGAGAGTAAGACAGAGAAGGTCTTTCTGTGTGTGGGAGAAGCAGTACTAAAGTGTGTTTAGCTTGCAGACTATTGGGAGTTACAGACTAAAAGGTTCGTGTTGTGGGAGAAAGATACGCCTAGAAAAGGAACTAGGTATTCCCCTGCTGTACATTGGATATCATTATTGTGCCAAGCCAGGCTGGAGTTATGTTTTCTTGATTTTTGCCTTTTGTTGGATTTACTTTGTAAATAAACACATTTTTTTAAGAAAAGAAATTGACTGGATACCCGTTTATTGGGAACGAATTACAGCAGCAAGTGAGTGAATCCCTACAAGTGCTAGACCATTGTTTGTCATTGGTGCAGAGTGCACATTATGGGGGTAATTCACCAAAGAGTGAACTTACCCTCCGATTGTTCTCTTCAGTACGCATAGCCTGCACGCGGACATCAGCCAATGCTTTAAAGGGATTCCAGTCTCGTGAGGCGTCTCAAGTAGAGCCTCTCGAGCTTCGCCAAGGCTGGAATCCCTTTAAAGCATTCGCTGATGTCCGCATGCAGGACAACAGCGAGCACATAAAAGGCTGTGCGTGCTGAAGCGAACGATCGGAGGATAAGTTCACTCTTTGGTGAATTACTCCCTATGTGTAAAATAAAATTTAAGCTCAAAGGGGAAAGACCTTTAGGCTGGGTTCACACGAGCATATGATGTGCACTGCATCATACACTCGTGTAAAAACAAAAAAAAAACGGCTTAATAAAAGCCGACCATACTTACCTAGTTCCAGACACACGAGCGTATTATGTGCATACGCTGGGTCCAGAATGCCGTGTGTCGCATTTTGGCCATCGTATATAGGCTGTGCCCAAAATGCGACACACAGTAAGTGCTGTGAACACCGATGGAGCGTTCACACTGTTGCTGTTAAGTACAATTGAAAAATACGCTCAGCGTATTTTTATTTTATTTATTTTTTCTTCACACGAGTGTATAATGCGCTGCACATCATATGCTCGTGTGAATCCAGCCTTAACCTCACAGTTTGTTATTGAATTGTATTTTATCCTACTTTTTAGTACTGTGTTATATAATGGAGCTAACGCAATTTCTGAATTGTAAGTATGATTGATGATTCATTTCTGCATAAGAAAAGATTCCTGTTCTCTAATATATGGAGAGAAATTTGGTATTCTCTCTTTTTTTTAAAGTCCACAGTGTCTCAGTTTACATTCAATTCTGGTGCTTGGTTCAAAGAAGATGTTGAACTTTATCGTCACTTGCCTCAGACTATGCTTTCCTTTTATAACATTCTTACAAATTTTTATCTCCAACTTAAGTTGTTTGCACCATTGTAGTGTACCTGGCCTCTATTCATTCTACAATAAAGGGTGATATTGTGAACTAAGAAATGTTATGAAATTGTTGGATAAGCCTAATACAAATAGTTATCTGTGTTTAACAAATACTAAACAGTGAAGATTGTAGTGAAAGGAATGATTCAACTGACATTATGACATTTTTCTAATCATCAAATATATAGTCCCTGTCCATCCTTTTTCCTTTTAAGTAATGTGGTCTGTAATGAGTGGCTTCGAGGGTAATTCAGGAAAGTGCGAACTTACCTGGCGAGCCTTCGATTCACCTCGCTGAGACTGGTATGCAATCCCTGCTCTCCTGCACTCAGAGCTCAGCGAACGCTTTAAAGGTATTCCAGTTTCGCGAGGTGACTCGAGTGGTCACGAGGTGAGCCGAAGTACCTTTAAAGCATTCGCTGATCTCCGCATGCAGGAGAGCAGGAAGTGGATACCAGTCTTGGCAAGATGAATCGAAGGCTTGCCAGGTAAGTTTGCACTTTCCTGAATTAACCCCTTGGTAGTAAATGTGGTAGTGTAGATGTTGGCATTGTGAAGCTCTTTCTGATCTATTTTTTTCTGGAAATGGTATCTTTTATAGGAGTGCTGAGTTTTGTAAATGCTGCAGCTGAATAGTGTTTATCAGTGGACACATTTTGTCCCAACAACTGCAAGTTCCAACAATGTATTCTTTATGGAAATTAGACAAGTTTCCAGTACATGCATAGATTATGGCTGACACAAATTAATATCAAGCAGGTTCCTTTAATGCTGCAGTAAAACATACATTTTGTTTAATCTAAAAATAGTGTTTCCATTATTCTCCACCTGTATGATCAGCTGATGTAAAATATTTATATACAGTAACTTTGATGTATAAAATGAAATCCTTTTTGCATGTTCAGGGAACTTACTCACATCTCAACTCTAGCCCATACCAAATATAAATGAACAAGAATAATATTATATTTGCTTTTCTTTAATATCCATTAAACTATAAATAAGATTTAGTGTCGCAGGATAGAATTATACATTGGCCTACTCATATTGTTTTAACCCAACCATAGCTACCCTCATGGGACATCATTAATGACGTCCAGTGGAGTCAACTGCCCTTACTAAATAATGGTAAAGGTCAAAACTGAAAAGGTACAAAAAAGAGAGAGTAAATGCAAGTGGGTCACAATGACTGATGAAAGTTGTATAGTTATACATCAGCCTTTTATAGAATACCAAGCAAGGACTATTCTAGAGTTCACTTCACAAAATAAAATTAAGGTCATACATAACTTGGTGTTGCTTCAATTTTTTTACTTTCAACACATGTTTAGATTTGGTGTTAATAGCCAGAATAATGTAGACACTCATTCAAGTGGCCATAAGTGTTATTCTTCCCCTTCAGAGATAATACACATGCTCCCACCATCTTACCCTCTATTTTTGATATTAACTTCATATCTAAAAGTGATAAGGGCCAAGTGTTTATTTTTGAAAAATAATTCTTACTTGATGAATTACCCTCATTACTGACTAAGGGCCTTATTTACTAAAGGATGAATTCACCTTGCTACAATTCAAGTTGCATCGCATAGCGATTTGCATAGTCATAAATTCACTTCTCCTTATTGATGAAGCTGTGAATAGATTTATGGAACAGGCAGACTGCTACAGACACATTCGCATGTGTAGTCAGTTGAATAGAAGTAGGATGCAAAGTCATAAGGATTGGTGTGAATTCCTCCAGTGAAGTGCAGTGACATCATCCTCACCATATCCCACTATTTTTATATAAATGAATAATACATCTGTTTCTATTTCATCTTGTCCCTAGATCATGTTAAGTTGTAGACTAAATTATTAGCAGTTGTCATTGTCCCTTTTGAAGAAATGGATGCCTTACATCACACTGGAACCCTGCCATCAACCACTCCAATTCGCCACTCTGATGTGGCGAAGTCAAAGAGGTGAATTCAGAGCACTATGCCTTGTCAAATTTGCAACTGTGACAGACTCTGCCACTTGACCAATAGTCAAATTACTTGTGCACGTGCACACAAAGTGCTCCTTAAGATCATGACCATAGTAGTCGCCTGAATTACACGTGTATTCGCCACATCATAGAGTTTGTTCGATAAGTGAACATGTGGAAGGTGCGATCAAATGCAACTTCAGAGCTATATGCGACTTTTCATCCTTTAGTCAATAAGGCCCTAAATGGGAGAGGGAAATAAATAACATAAACTATACGTTTTGCAATAGAGGCAGTCTGTAAAGTAAGATATGAGTGGTTAGGTAGTTGAAGTTTAGTTATCAAGGAAGTATATAGTAGTTAGAAGCTTTCAATATGATACCTCAAACTGTGAAGTTAGTCTGTCAGTTAATACTGTTGGTGAATTATGTATTATTCAATAAGATCAGATCCAAACTGAGAATAAATGATATGACTCAAGTGAAAACAATTTGAGGAAAACTATGGAACATATGTGTTAGCTTGATACAAAAAAAGGGTGTATTAACTTTTACATCTGCAGCTGACAAACTGTATCATTCTGATGTGTCATAAGCCTTGGCTAACAAATCTGATGACATGGAAAAAAGTTGATTAAGACCATTAGGTAGAACAGCTGAGAAAACACTGACCAATTGGCTTAACTTTGTATTGGCAGTGCTTGTCTTTCTGTTAAACAGCCATTGTGTCTACAACATACTCCTAGGACATAAACGGCACACTTGTGAAAATCTAAATGGCAGTTTAGACAGAAATATTGATTCCATATCTAGTGCTTAAAGACTGAAACATGCAGTCTTTTTTCCATACCATCCCTGCTTTCTTCTGCCAAAGCTTTATTGCTGTTTTTTTGATACATAATTATTTTTCCCTACGCTTGTAACTATTTGGTTGAAAACCAGAAAAACATGTTGCTTTGAACTTAATGGACGACTGAGCAGAGTTTTATTGCAGGTGGTAAACCATTTTAAAATGCATATGGCAGACTTTATTTTTTGCAGTTAGCTTGCCATAAAATCTTGCAAAGTAGTCCCTCATAGTTACCACTGAAACTAATAGCACAGATTTTGTGGCAGTAAGTAGCATGTGCTGTAAAACTGCAACAAAACCTGCAGCACAGCCTTGCCCTTAAAGGATATTTACTTTGCATTGCATGTAAATGAATAACTATTATATATTTTGTACAGCTTTTTCCTTATTATCTCATGCTTTAGATCCTTAAGACTATGGATAAAGTAAAATGCACCATGGGTTTATATTTTACTTGTATACTATCAGTATAAATCATATTTGTATGCTATAAGTGGATCTTTAAGATCTTCATGAAAATCCTATACAGTCACTTTAATTGCTCTATTTTAGTAATTTTTTTTCTATTGTAATGATAATTTAGCAGCCATGATGATTGATATCTGTAAACAGTTACCATGTTAATTTTATTGCCATCTAAAACAATATGGCATTCATTACAGTATGATAAACTTTACCCCAGTATACCAAAACTGTTTAGCTAAGGATATAAAGTGTTGTAAAATGTTTCTTATAGGTTGGTGTCACCTCTCCAGTCTCCTTCTCATGTGGCTTATGATCTCACCCGGAACACCTCCAGTGGAATTTACTGGCTCCTTACTAACAGTTTGGCATATAAAATTCCTCAACCCATTATTGTTATGACAGTGCACACAGAGTTTTATGGTCAGCGTGAAACCAGATAACCTTTCATTTCATTTTTCTCTTACTTTTTACAGTCTGCACTAAATGAATTTTAGCAGGTCACCCACAAAAAAAGGTGTGATTTGCCCCCATTAGTGTCAAAGGGGACCTGCAGCCGATTTCTGAAAAATGTATTCCACAGTAATTCAACACTAAAATGAAGCTCATAGTCTTTCTTTGGTGCATCTTGTAAAATAAAGCTGTTAAATTAATCCATCTGGCATATGTTTTAAGTTGAGGTTTATAGTTAATGCCTGGATTTGGACACTTGATGCACAGGTTTATTTTATAGATCCATGTGCTTTTATTTATTTTCTTTTGGCACATTTTAATGCAGGATTTTTCATCTTGTGTCCTTTACCCATGCAATGGCAGTGTACGCAGTATTTTAACTCTCCATTCACAAAATATATGTTTGCTCTATGGCAAATCTTTACTGGAAATATAAATACTACCAAATTTCTGGTGTTCCAGACACATTTTATTGTCATAAAAAGGAAGAAGACTTCTGTATTATAATTCTATATTTTCACAATTAAAAACAATAACAACTAAAAGCTTTATGATTTCAGAAAAGTTACTTTAAGGAGATATTGTAACAATGAATATAATTTTGTTTGTGGTGTTTTGTATTAAAGGAACAATAGAAGAAAGACATGTTCTGAAATACATGCAGTTTTTATTTGCTATTGCCTTTGTTATTAAATTTGTTTACTGCAGTTTCTTTACTGGCTTCCTGTAGTTGGTTAATGTAGTTCTCATCACTTTTAGTTATGCATCTGGTGTGATAAAATGAAAAAGCAATGGAATTGCTGTATTTTTTTTAAAAAATTGCATTAATAGCATTCATTAAGTGCACTCACTAAAATTAATTGAACTATCCCTGGTAACAAAAGTGTTTGTTATTAAATATTTGCATTGCTTTCTAATAAGTTAAGATGTAAATTAGCAGTACTAAGGTCATATTTATAATAAAGCAAGAAGAAATTTCTGCAAAAAGCTCTCCAAAAACCACTCAAAAACTTAAGGATGTAGAACTTTGGAGTCGGTTTGTAGAGCATTTTGTCATCATATGAATAACCCTATCAATTTCTTACTCATATTATAAATAACCCTACCTATTTTCTTTCTTTCCTTTTCTTTCTGCACACTGGCTACCTTGTAACTGAGCTGATTTTAGTTAGGCCTGTGTGGATTATCCCATACAAAACTGTTCTGCTAAAAACTAGTGTGGCATTGCACTAATAATTACATTAAAGGACAAAAATCTTTGATGCAAAGGCTTATAGAGTTAACTCAACTTGCATAAATGAGGAATTTACTTTTATTTTACCTATATAAAATAGAAAAAATATTGCTTTTTTTTTAAAGCTTATATGGGAAACATTTATGCGATATTTGTATTCTTGAAACTGGCATATTATACTTGCAACACCAAATCGAAACAGCCAGAGGCTTACATTAATTAAGCAATGAAATTATCCTGAAAGATGACAAAATGCACACTTCTCTTAATAAATAATAATTTTATTTCTTAAACATGGTAGTACCTTTGTTTTACAACAATGGAATGCAAGGTGTTTTGTTGCCACAACAGTTTCCTGTAGTCGCATAGAAACCTCAAACTATTTAATTCACCTATATACTACTTTGTACGTTTCAAAATGGCCACTGGAATTTTAGTGCTAAAGGAGCTGCAACAAAACCCCCTATGTTCCATCTTTCTTCCTTATCAAGAACATCCTTACAAAAACTGTGCTATTTTTTAAATATATAATTCGTAAATAAAATGCCCCTCTAAAATGGTGTATTAGAGTAAACAAGTATTCAATACTGTCAGCAACTTAGAGTTTTTCTTGCCTGACTTGCATAAGTGTTTCTCTCTTTGGTGAATTATCAACTCAACAGTAGTCTTAGATATATTATATCTAAGGATATACTGTATATTATATCCTGTTAGGTAGGATTGTGGATGTAGATGTATAATGTGATAATGTTTAAAATAAACACATTTACCAAACTGTTAATTAACTTCAAGTACCCTGCATTCAGCTAGGTGATAAACTTGGATGTTAAACAACTATAAAAGGTGCTGGTGATGAAATAAAGGACATTAGTATTATGCTATGACTTTGGCAGAAGATTTTTCAAGAGTTCACATAGAAACTTGTTTGGGTGCAATCAATTAGCATGAAGCCTACCTAAGTATAGGTTGACAGGGAGTGTATATTTATTATAAAAAAGTTAGAAATTATGAAATTTGTGTTGCTTTTGCAATTGTATGTCCTTTTTTGCAGTAATAGTTTAATTTCAAATGTAGCACTAGCTAGCAATGTATGTTGGTATATCAAATGTAGGCACCAAAAGATATATGCAGAATAATATTGAATTTGTAATCATAGCTTATACTGTGATGTAGGAGTGTGTGATTCTTGTTCCATTTTCATAAAGGCTGAAATCTTGCTTAGAAAGTTCCGCTGAGCATAAGATTACCCATGTGGATATCACCAACTGATCTTTTTCAAAAGTTTAGCATTTTTGATGCTTTTTATACATAGTTCATAGTTCAAAGGACTGTATACTGTAGTTGAGATGGTTTGTTTGTGCCCTCATTTACTGTAGAAGCAGTATCTGTATAGACTGAAGGTGAGTTGCCTTTTTTTGCAATCAACTCATTAGATAATGGTGTTATAGGAAGATTTGCTATTTTTATTGCTATTTTTATTGTAGTGTCTTCTAGAAAAAGTTGATTTAAAATTAAGCTAATTTGCAGGGACCAGGACTCTTGAAAATTTGTAGAAAAATAATGGATGTGCTCAATGCTAGTCAGAAATACAATTAGTGACTTTAATATAGTGCACCAGATAATTCATATATTGTTTTCAGCAAAATTACACTTTTATGATGTTGTCCCTATACCTGCAGCCAGGTGTCTTCAGCCTTCCTTTAAATAACATATAAAGAAAGCTCAATGTCTTCCATAGGCAATCACAATAAAAAGATGCCATTAGGTTCCATGATGGAAACTATCGTGAGAAACAAACTCTGTTCCATCATTAACCAAATAACTGGAAATTGCCCTGATGCAAAAACAATAAAACATTTACCTTACTTGATTGACCTTAAATAAGCACCTGTATATATTACCATTAATGAACATGTTTTGTTGAAGCAACATCTATTTTCACTTTTATCTATGAGTAAAGTTAGTCTTAGACACAATTAGATATATAGGGTTGAGATATTCCCTGTGCTCCACCATTTTCCAAAGGGATCAAAGGAAAGGAACTGTAGACATATTTTGTAATGTTTGACAATGCAAGCCCTGTTAATGATAATACACCCACTGGGTTTTTTTAGAGTGTCACAAATGGTCAAAACACCACCTTGAGACAGATCTGTTTCATACTTTCTAGTTCTTATTAGTCAAAGACAAGTATTTTTTCCTACTGTTATCAGATAGACTTTCTGAGCTTGTAGGGATTATAATAAATATTATATTGTCTACTAAAAATACACTCATGCTCTTTTCCCTGATTCAATCAAAATAAACCTTCACTGTTTAGTTATTTATTTAAACTATGGATGGTTTAAATACATCTTGCTACTATACTGAGGTGTACTAAACAGATCAATGTATTTAAAATGGAAAACTTGACTATTTTCCTTTCAATGTTCATTGGCTTGGCTATTGTTAAGTTGCATTGAATACATTTTGATGATCTTGATGGATCTAGTTTATATATTTTATTATTGCAATACTTGGTAATAACTTTTTTTAGTGGACTAGCGGTCAGTTTCAAGAGTTCTGTCCTCCCTTTATCAAGTTCCTGGCAACACTCTTAGTTTGCAAATGATGTCTGGATTGTATTTATGTTTTGTGTTGCAAAATGAAAGAAGTCTATTGCATGAATTTAGGCCATCTTTGTGTGGGATATTGTTGTAAAGTGATTCCACATCCATAGTGACCAATATTGTTTTTTCTGGAAGATTTTTGATTTGTTGAAGTTTGTTAAGAAAGTCTGTGGTATCTTGAATGAAGCTGTTGGTACTGATGACAAGGAGTTTTAGGTTATTTTCTACTAGGCCAGATAATTGTTCAGTGAGGGTGTCCATACCTGTAATAATAGGTCTGCCTGGGTTGTGAATTTTACAAAAGACAAAAGAAAATAGTGCAGCACTAGAAAATGTAAATAAATATAAAAAAATTGCAAATGAGTGTGGTTTGATTTATACTACACTGGATGTGCTTGTTGAATATGATTTATTTGTGTGGATTTTACAATATTTTTTGTCACTTGTTCACAGTAGGGGATTTTGTTAGACTGTATATTTAATTTTATATTTGATGAAAAACATTTTTTTATATATACATTTTTTAAATTGATGTGATATGAATGTATTCATTTTGTGTTGGTTCCGTGTATATTGTAAAGCACTATAGGATGGGCTATGTATGCTGCCGATCTGCTGCATATTCTAACAGTCTGGCAGTGGAACACAAAATGCTCTCCAGCCAGAAAGGAAATGACGCCGGACCTTACTTCCATCCTCCATTACCTAAGACTGCGGCTATTTAAACTGCAGGGTGTGTATATGGCAAACACGCCGAAGTTTCCAATATTTCTCCTGAAGGAGCTGAATATTATCAGCGAAACGCGTAGAGGGGGGATTCCAGTCATCTGCCAGTTCCTTATTTCTGCTCAGCCGGTTGGAAGCAAGATACCGTTTTCTGCACAAAGACTGGGGGCTTATTCGTGTTTAGCCTGTGGTGGCTTTCATGCATTCAATTATCCTACCTTTGTGAGTACCTGTCACAAATTGTAACCTTTATTATTAAAGTCATAATACACTATGAAGTTTTCCCTGTTTTTTGTCCTATGATGCGGTCATATTTATGAGAATTGCTGCATATGAGGAGTTGCATCTGTTACCGTAATTTTGAAGGGCTTTTTAATATGCTGAATTGTCCTTTCAATCTGGTGAGCAGTTAATATAGACATATGTTTAAGTCACAGTTTTTTATTCACTATTGAGTGATTCGAAAGTCGTTTTTTTCGTCACTGAGACACATTCTACTGTGGGACGTTTGTTTTCAACATCTATCTTTTTTATACACGAGTGATACGGCACTATAGCCTTTGTTTTTTGTGCTTTTCTTTTATAGGTTTTTTGCACTGATGGTTTTTGAATTTTAGCAAGCATATAAAATCATATAAAGTTCCAGTGCTGGGATTTGTGGGTATATGTGTGTGTGTGTATAGTGTGTGTGTATACACTCTTCTATCTTCTGTATAATCTGTTTTGGTTTATCACTTGCAGTACTCCTTTTCCCTATTTAGTCATGACTAATTTTTTTTTAATAAACTACAATATATGAAAGAGTTTTTTTCTAAAGTAGTTAAATACTACTGTTGGTGCTTTGGTATATTGCAGTCTGTTGAAAAATTTATTATTGGCAAATTACAGGGTAATGCAAGGGAAAAACATGAAAAACAAAACAAGTAGTTAACTGTTTTGTTCATTATTTCATTGTTTTGAGTGAAATTAATATATCACAGAAAACCTATTCCAGATGAACAAATTTTGATTAAAAAAAAAAAAAATTCACTAGCTTTATAAAATGGCAAAAAACTATATATATTTCCAATATAAAAAACTTTGACTTTTATAAATATCCCTCTATAGACTAATAGGGCCTTATTCTCAAAAGTCTGAATAGTTGCATATAGCTATGAATTCACATCTATTCGCCATTTCCCCTTGTTTGCTTATTGAGCAAACTCTGCGATGTGGCAAATACGCAACCAAATCGGACATCTATGATAGTCATGAACTTACGAGGCACTTTGCATCAATTGTGTGCGTGCACAGGTACTTCTACTAAAGCAGAGGAGTGTGTCGAAGGTGCAATTGCAACTAGGTGAATTGCTCTAAATTTACCCATTGGACTTCACCACTTCAGACTGGTGAATTGGGGGGTTGGTGACATGGCTCCAGTGATGCGTAAGGCGACTATTTCTTCAAAAGTGACAGTGACGTCTGAGACTAAATGACAGCTTGAGCTGGAGACAATGTGACATAGAAATATATAGAATATTCATATAATACAGTTAGTTAAATATGGTAAGAATGATTTCACTGCCCTTTACTTGTCGAATTCACCTCACTCCACATGACTTCTCATTCTACTTCTATCCACCTGACTACGCATGCAAACAGTGTTCACCACTGTCCACCTGTTCAACCAGTGTATTCTCCAATTAGTCAATAGTGAGAAGGGAATTTGGGTCTATTTTGATGATGCAACTCGAACTGTAGTGAGGAGAATTCGACAGATGAATTCACCCTTTTGAGAATGAGGCCCTCTGAATCTTAACTAAACAATTTACTGAAGTGTTACATAGTAACATAGTTTATAAGGCTGTAAAAAGACACAAGTCCATCCAGTTCAGCCTATTTTCCTGCAATGTTGATCTAGAGGAAGGCAAAAAACCCATGAGGCAAGAGCCAATTATCCTCATATTAGGGAAAAAATTTCTTCCCGACTCCAAATATGGCAATCAGAATAATTCCCTGGATCAAGGTCCTACCTTCAGTTATCTAGTACCCATAACTTATAATGTTCTTACACTGAAGGAAAGCATCTAAACCAGTTCTGAACTCTTTAATAGAATTAACCATTACAACTTCTTCAGGTGAGATTTCCATAACCTCACTGTTCTTACAGTAAAAAATCCCCTTCTATGTAGATGCAGAA
>WMED01021456.1:0-11911 GCA_019650415.1 Pipa parva
CAGGCAGGGAGAGCTGACCAATCCATGCAGGATTTGCATTGGAAGAGGGGTAGTCTTATAGCGAGTATATCCCAAATTCTATATTTTAACTGGAAAAGTTATGGGTCGTCTTATACACCAGCAAATACGGTATATAGTATATTAACAATATATATAATGTTGCATTGTAATTAAACATTTACAACAATTACTATGGACTATTACAGTTAACTTCAGCATATTTATTATGAACATTGATCATAATTGAGGTTTTGGTGTCCCTTAAAGATGACAAATTGAACTGATGAAGAGAAAGTAGATAACTAAGTAAAAGGCGCATCAGTTGGAAACTAGCTACAAATGAAGAGGATGGAAATAAGGAAATATGCATTGCAAAACCTTGTATTTAATAGTGAAAAATAGCCAGGCCAATAGTTGTTAGTGAGCAAACTGTTCCTTTAATGAATATGTCCAAAAATTCGATACATTTGTAAGTCTAATAACCAGACCTTTGACGCACTTACTTTTCTTAAAGGCTTTAATTTGGTTTCCATAATGAACTCAAACTTGCAGAGTTCACAACATCGGGTATCAGAACTCTTGATCCACTGCTGAAGGCAAGCCTGATGTACAAAGTGAAGGCTTCCTGTGCAGTGACAGGGTGTAATGAGTGGGCTCTCATCGTCACCTTCACAGTGACATATCCTAGATTAGAGGCAGAAGACATTTAGTTAGGCTTATTTATTCCATTACAAATAAATGATCAGTTTTATTTGGCTATTGTGATCTCACTAGGAAAAATAGATTTCAATGTGATCTCAGTGGGAAGATTGCCCCTAATTGTATTTGTTCATTGAGTAGAAAAAAAAAGGAGTATATTTGTGCTACCTATTCTAAATGAAATACCCAACCTTTAGATGTCAAAGAAATTATAGCAGTTGCTACTGTGACTGAGTACCCTGGCACTAATTACATACAAAGCAAAATGAAACTACAAAAGGACTGTCAATCAAAGGGAAGGACAAGCGGACTACTTTACCATTTACCAAATCACTCAGAATGAAAGTGAACTACACCTTTAATAAATACAAGTATACGTCTCAGAGTGAAAGGTATGAATAGAGTTGCTGAAATTGCTAATATTTTGTTAAAAGTTTTGCTATTTTAATATCAGGTACAAAACTACCCAGGATCACATTGGTTGTGCTTGTGACAGGGTCCAAGCCCCCAGAAGGCAGGATCACTGCAACCCTCGGAAGGCCTGCAGTGTCTGGAAATTGTATCCCCCCCCCCCCCCCCCCCCGAATTGTGGTAAGTAAACATTTTTGGTTCAGAGGGAGCAGGAGAATTCGGCACTGTGAAGGTGTGAAAAAGGGGAGCTAAGGGGAAGGAGGCTCTGGTGCCAATCCTGGACTAAGGCCCCCAAGTGGCTAGTTTTAATTTAGTTTAATATTTCATCTCATCTGTCCAATTCACAAACAGTGGATTCCCATAGTAAATCCGCTACAATTTCCCCATTGTAAAGTCGCAAGAATTTTCCCATAATAAAGTCGCAACAATTTTCCCATAATAAAGTCGCGACTGTGATAATATTCTCATTATAAAGACGCAACTGCGACAGTAGCAACCTATTGCAACTGTCTTTATCTGGCGAATTCGCACCTATACGCAACAATTCGGACTTCAATAAATTACCCCCTAAAACTCAATATCAGTTGGAGAGGAAAGATGTATATTTAAGGAGGAATGAGCTAGTGCCCAAATACTTCAGATTTGTGTTATTCCATTACAATTACCGTATACAGAACATATTTTGGACCCCAAATCCTTTATCAACTGTACACTGTAGTCTGACACATGTTATGTACAGCTGCAATAGAAAAATACTTGGTGCATCGGGACATTAGTTACTGCCTCCTTATATCTACTTCATTGCATGCTTTGGAATGTCCAATCCAGGAGACAGCTGCTTAGTTCTGGTGAGGAAAGACATCTGGTCCATAGCTGAACCAGTGCATTCTTAAAAGAACAGTAACACCAAAAAAAAAATGAAAATGTCTCAAATATGCATTGATATTAACTGTATATTTAAACTGTGCTTAGAAAAAATTCTAAATTGTGCCTAGAAAGTAAGATATTTAGCTTTAAAAATAAGGCTTTAGGACCCACTTCCTGTATATGCTTTATGTAAAGCACCATTATGCCTGTATAAATGCTAAAGAGACTGATCTAGCAGATTTCTACCAACCATGTTCAGGTCACAAGAATAGTGAAGTGGGGTTGGAGACAATCTGGGAAGGTCATTTAAGAAGATAGGAAATCTGCATTAAAAGATGCTGACAATATCATTATACAACTACCAGACATTTTACTGTATCTGTATGTATGATTAATATTGTAATGTCTTCAGGATAAAAGTCTGAGATCACATTTATCATAAATTAGTAGAAATGGTAGAAATCTATTTGTACATGCCATCTACACAATACACAATAAAGCATACATTCAATGCTATGGGGTTCTAGTACATGTATATTGCTTTCCAACACCACGTCATATAATAAAAGGAACCATAAAAATAAAACCCAGAAGCCACTTTTTTTTTCTTTTTTTTTACAGGTAATAGAACCCAGAGCAATTTAAGCTAATATATTAACAAACCTACACACATTCACATGTCTACATCACAATAGTCTGAATGAAAATGAAGCAGCTAGCATTAATAATACAAAGCAAAAACAAAGTCCCAAGATACAGCTCTGTCTAACTGGCAGACATGTCTAACACATGAAACAGAAATCCACACAATGCACAAACTAAATTTAGATACTATAGTGATCCTCCAAGAGATAATCTGAATATCAGTCTTTGTGTCAATAAAAGGATGCTTTAGGAAAGAACAGTTATGTAAGGACTGCATTCTTTAAAACAGTAACAGATATCAAATAGAATTTCCACTGAAAGCACCTCTGGGTATATATCCATTAAGCCATCAATCTTTAAGAAATCTTAAACTCCACTGTGCAGTTGATTCTCTAACAAGTTTACTAATAATAATAATAATGTGCCCTAAACAGTCATGGAAAATGTGATATATATATGATTAAGGCTAGGTTCACACTAGCGTATTATGTTCAGCACATAATACGCTAGTGTGAAAAAAAAAATATATGGCTCAATGTAAGCCGACGGTACTTACCTAGTTCCAGACACACTAGCGTATGATGCACATACGCTTGGTCCGCAACGCTGTGTGTTGCATTTTGACTGGCATATTATAAACTGTTGCCAAAATGCGACCGCACAGGAAGTGATGTGGGAGCGTTCACACTGTCGCTTGTAAGTTGAAAAGAAAAATACAAAAATACACTTGGCGCATTTTTTTCTTTTTCACACTAGCATATTATGCGCTGAGCATTATATGCTAGTGTGAACCTAGCCTAACTTTAAAGGGGAGCTAAAGTCACAGCCTGGTCAGCATAGCAAATGCATGGCCATGAATAAGTGCCTACAGGACGAAACGCGTAGGCTTTCTTTGATTTTAAGCACTGGCTTTTAAAATGTACGAATAAAAGGAGTTATTTTATCTACTTTACTAAGGAGTGCTGGAATTTTTTCTCAATTATTACTTCTGCTAAGACGTCCGATTTTTGTTCCTAAGCACCCGCACGCAGTTTTTCTACAGCGGAGAAAGGAGCGGTCAGTACCATTTTTTCTTTTGCAGCATAGCAAATGTCAATCTACCATGCTTAGCTAGACAAAAAAAAAGAAAAAAATGTCATACAGCTAGACATCTGTTTTACACTGAGAATGGAAAACTCCAGCAGTAGAGAAAGCAGTGGACTTAGGATCTCTCCCTCCACCCACTGATTCAGCAGCAGTGCTATGTAAACTGCACTGATAGGCACAGCATGGCTTACACATGTGCAGTCAGAGGTAAGGCTGTAGACAAGGCAGGCACACATGTGGGGGGTCTAAGCATTAAGCCTTGAAGTGGTTTTGATGTAGTTTTTCATTTCACTTTTCCAATTAAAGGAGAACTCCAGGCTCGTTAGACTAGGGCAGTGGTAGGCAAACCACGCTCTGGAGCTGCATGTAGCTCCCTTCTGCTTTGATTGACAAATGAAACAAAAAAAATAAAATAATAAAGGTTATTCCTGCGGCACAATGTTAAAAAGGAAAATGTGCTTCTATTATTTTAAGCTATTTTTTTTAAAGTTTGTCTATCTACACTAGCGGTTCTCAACATTTTTCTGATGGCGACCCCCAGCGCTGACGTCACCACGCCGCACGTGATGACGTTTCGGCTGAATGTCATCACATACGCGCGTCATGTGGTGTCGTTCGGCCGAAACGTCATCACATTGCGCGTCACGCGGTGAAGTTTGCGGCTGTCACCCCGCAGAAACCCTTATATGAAGGGTTCCTGCGGCCACTTCCACTTTGTATATATACACAAAAATCTAGTATTCCAATGTAATTTTGATTTCTATATTGTTATTATTTTCTTCTGTCTGTTGTATTCTGATGTTGTAACAGGTAAAACTAAAAGATTAAAACTTTTAAAAGTTTCTAAGCTGTTATGTTTTACGGCTCCAGAGTACTTTTCTTTAGTGTTATATGGGGCAAAATTTAATAGTAAAGTTTGCTGACCCCTGGACAAGGGTGTGATTCTGAAGGAAGGACTAAAATGCTCACTGCTGTAATCCAGCACAGCCAATCTTCATTTCTTTTCCCTGCACCCTATGATCCTCTTCATTCTCTGCTTAGCGTTACATTTCAGCAAGCTGAACAAGCACAGTAGCAGAATTACATCAGAACTGGCACTGAGGCAAGCAGAAGACTTCTAGTCTTATAGCAGTGGCCGGAAACCTTTTGGGCTGAGGGAGCCATATACATGCGGCTCCCTCAGCCCTTTTGAAACCGGAGCCACTGACGTCACATAGGCACGTCGGATTGGCTAGCAATCTGGACTCGTAGTGATGTCAATGGCTCCTGATTGGCTAGCAACCCAGAAGCCGGTGACGTCAGTGGCTCCGGATTGGCTAGCAACCCAGAAGCGCCGCGAGAGCTTTCTCTCTACAGTGCTTGCTGGCAGACTGTAATGAGCAGTGCTTGCACTGCTCATTACAGTGAAAGAGCCAGATATGGCCATCAAAAAAGCCATATCTGGCTCAAGAACCATAAGTTGCTGACCCCTGTCTTATAGGGTTCTGCTTTATATTTAAGTAGTACAAAAATGTTCAATCTGCCTGACCAATGACCAATAATGTTGGGAAACATTTTGTAGGGAAAATTGGGAATGGAGTAACCTTGAATAAATTGCCATACAGCACCTGCCTCCAGTGTGTCATGTCCACTACATACAATGTAGCTTCACAAATAAAGTAAACAGTGCTAGTGAGAAAATTGTAGCATGGCTACACCATTTTAATCTACCAGTGTATGTTGTAGGGATGCAGGATGGCTATTCCTGAACTACTTAAGTAAAAAGCAAAATCAAACAGGAGATATGTCAAATCAAGAAGCGAGTGAGAACGACCCTTATCATTTACAATATTATACAGCTTCAGTCTTAGCTTCAGTCTTAGACTATAAGTCTGAATAGAGTTTTCTAAATTAGATGCCAATCACCACAGTGCTCTTTCAAATGTTATACCCTAATTCTTTAAAATAGGGATTATTGAACGTTACTTATTTATTTTCCAAATATATTTAACTCATTTCAAAAGCCAAGGTATGCCAAGCCTTTTTCAATCATATGTCAATGCATTTTAGCGAAGTTAACTGATATTCAGATTGGAAAATCTTGGGTTTTTCTAAGACAGCAATAAAATGTACAGACCTTTGTTATAACCTTAGAAATGAAGTCCCAGGTACCATTAGAAATTAACAAGTCATAGACATAACTAGAAACACAAGATGCCTATTATTATGCAGATGACTGTCTAGGGCTGCCACTGCTAACTGCATATTATTTTGCATGTTTAATAGAAAGCAGTAATCAGGGAATAGATAAACAAGAAGATAATGCAAATTATAGTGCCAATCATATAATAATTAGCTAAATTACTTCCAATATAAGTGTAAGTGAAAATGTACTTTAAAGGCATCAGCCATTAAGCGGTTACCTAATTACTGTCAGTGACAAACAGTCAAATGAATATTCCATAGGACTAAATCTCACTTAATAGGGTGGTTCTTTAAATAAAAAAACCAACCTGCATAAATCCCCGGATGATGAAACAGGGGAGGGTGGGGGCATTTTTTTGGAAAAGGGGGAAGGGTAGTCAAGGTCACTATCCTCAACAGAACACAAAGGAGCTCTTTGTTCTTGAGAGTCGTGTTGTCCAGAATCATTCTCCTCAAACACGTCGTCATCCCCCATATCATCAGAACAATATATAGTGCTTCCCAAAAGCATACTAGAAGATGTACCAGCACGGAGACTTTTAGAATAGCTCTTGAACTCCTGGGATCTGTACACACTATGAACACTGGAGGTTGGGGAGAAGGAAAATATATAGTGGAGCAAGGTTTTACTTTTTGATGAATCATTGTCTACTTTCTCATCCATAAGTGGTATACATACAGATCCAGGACTGCTGTCATTTCCAGGAGAGCTTAACACATTAGAGAAAACAGCCTGGTCATGAATATTGCAGTTGTTTAAAGAAAGTGGATGGATTTGTTTAATCTTATCTTTCAATTTGTTTTTCTCAAACGCTTGCTCTTCGACTGGAATTAATATTCCTTCTGAGCTAGTCCTTTCGACAAAATCACTATTTCTTATTTTGTCCTTTATCTTCTGGTCCACATCATTTAAAGATTTTGAAAAAGGTATGGCCTTCCTGGCCTTTGAAGCCTTGAGGACGCTGCCACAGCTCGGAGCGCTTGGACTTTTCTTTTGAAAACCATCTTGACAAATTATGGTTACAGTGACCTCTGATGTCCTAGAATTCTGGCAGTGAGGATTTTTCAAGACAACAGCAGACTGAACTGGACTTTGATGACAACATTCAGAAAATACAGCACTGGAACTGCATGCAGAACAGTGAAAAAAAAAAAAAAAAAGAGCATAGAAAGTAAAAAATGTAATGAAAAAAGAACACTGATTGAAGTAAACACATCAAGCCAAAGAATACAAAGACAACAAGATGAAAACTAAAACAAGAGTATGAACAAGAAAGCAAAACCCCTAATAAAGTTTACGTTTCTAGCTATGGTGATATTTCTTTCCAACGAGACTACTTTATATTTAGGGCAGAATAATACCTGCAAATATCTTGACTGGATGGAGTCACCGATGTCCGAGGAAAGCTGTTAGGTGCAGAAACTGAAGTTGGGCTTCCAGCCTGTAAAATCAACACAAGCACTGAAGAAATATCACAGTCATTTTAAAATGAATAAAGTACATTATTTGAGACCATTCCCAACATATTCTCCAGATAGTAAGCACAAAATAAAATATGATGTATGATTAAATACTATTATTTATTTTATTAGAAAAATTTTATAGGTTCAGTGACATTTTCTGTAGATTTTGGTGTTTGTGTCACATCATGTTATCATGATCTTGTTTAGCAGTTTTTACTAATATAGGAATATGCAATTGAATTCATGTTGGAGCAATCTCTGGCATATTAAAGGGATGTTAAACATGACTATAAAAGGGATGTTAAACATGTCTTGTGGGTGCTTTGGCAGATTAAAAGTCATGCTTTTTGAGGCTGGAGTAATTTTGCTATGATCTCTTCCCTAAGTTTGGTTTGGGTACAGCTCTCTGCTTTGTCTTCTCACTGCCCATGTGTTTTTGGCATTAGACTGTGTTGGTAGTGTTTCTACATTCTCCGGCAATTGTAATTACAGGTATAAATGTAACAGGGCTGATGTTATTAGAGGCAGCAAAGCCAACCCAGTTCATCAGCATATTACATTAGCTCACTGGTAGTTTTTCCCCTGGACCTTAATTAAACCTATGTTATCTAGAATCATTGTGTTAGCACAATGTAAAATAATACTAACACAAACTGTTCATGACTATGGCAGCTCTATATAAATGACCATTACTGAGAACAAAATCTGTTCATAGTGAGATTCATAGTCAACATGCCCAAACAGAGTGATAGTTCTCCCATGTGCAAACTGTACATGCGTCAGTAATATTAATTCCAATATTAGCTAAAAACAGACCATGTGCATAATGAGGTCAGTGAGCCACACCTTCTTCTTTTGTATATCACAGATAAGAAACAATAAAGTATAATTGATAGCAGTCCTGTAGAGGGAAGAACTATATCTATGCTAACAGAGGCTAGGTAAATAAGCAGTGTAGGTTACTGAAGTACTTCGGAAATGCTTTTACCCCATAAGTAACCACAATCCCCAATAGCAAAGAAGTTATCTTGGAAGGACACTTTCAAATGATTAATAGTACCTGAAAACAATCTTTAAATGGTTCAGTTATGACCCTATGTAATCCCTCAAAATGCAGCTTCTTGTAATGCTGAGCCTTAATAATTATAATAGGAGCTGACAGTTACACTTAAAAGGAGAAATACTACTGTTAAGTGCAGAGTATGCAGCCGGCTCAGCAGATTTACTTCTATCTCCATTCCGGTGGCATCATCAAGTTATGTTGAATGTGATAATTAGTTGTCCAAAATTTATGAGAATGTCATAAATATTCTTGCTAACTACAGGTCACATGACTACTACGTCTGTTGTTCTGCATTAAACAAGAAAAGAGAAGAAAAAAGCAGAATAGGGCACAAGTTACCAGACTAGTTAAAAAAAGATAAATCAGTAGTCAATCTGCAAACTACAAAGACAGGAATAAGACCACATATATGAAGGCGCCCGAGTATCAAGTAGCTAAAATGTAAATGTATTAACATATTTACTGCACATCAAGTATAACCCACAATACATGAGTGAAAGCCATGAAAAATGAAGTCCCTTGTTCCATGGTATTAGGTCTCAGCGTATGTTAAAAAGATATTATCACCATAATCTTCTACTAATCTATTACGTAATTCTATAATGCATTAATTTACGTTGACTGAAAATGCAATATTCATATCATTTCTTTTTTAAAGTTTATCCCTTCAAATTATCATTGCAATGAACAAACCAGTCATTTGGATACACATCTATATGTGAATCTGTAAATATCAGTCTGTGGACAACATGTGCACGGTCATTTTAATAAATTGAAATTGACACCATGATGGGCGAAATTTATTAAAATCGAAAAGGCCGTTTTCAACTGAAAAAAATCTACTTAAAATATTTGAAAATGATCGAAAAATCTGAATCGGTATCGAAGTTTTCCATCAATATTATGGATTTTCCAATAGAAATAAACAGATTGAAAAGTTTCAATTGAATTTTTGATATAGCGATATCGTGAAAATTCCAATATCGGTAAAATTGATATCGCGATATTGGCAAAAAATTGATTGATATTGCAATATCGGTAAATTTGATATAGCAATATTGGTAAAATTTATTTGATAGCACGATAACTATATTTTCGATTTTATTAAATTTCGCCTTTCACGTATTTGGTACATATTTAAATAAAAGTATCTGGTTCGAATCAATTTTACTGAATATGGAAATGTCATTTTCTGACTGCTTATACCTTCTGAAGATCATACTTTTATCAGCTCATACGCTCTACCACTACAACAGTCAAACAGGATGTAGATACAGCAAACATACATCCTCTGCACCATCTGACATGCACAGTAATTAATAGGTGTATTAGTAGTTTCCAATGGTCTACAAGCAGATCAACAAGTAATCCTCCCAAGTGCAAAGACAGGTTAGTCCAATCCTCTCTTTAGTGAGACTCATATTTTTGCATTAAAATTAAAAAATTACAAATTAGCATGTTTTATAAAAGTTAGGATAGAGTGGTCGTGTTAGTCCACAGATGCAAAAAAAGATGAGTATTGCAATATTCATTGATACCTTTTTTATTGGACCAACAGTCAGTTTAGTTACACGAGCTTGCGAGAGGTCTGTCCTCCCTTTATCAAGTCTCAAGCAATACTAATTTCAGGAGGGAGTTACAAAGAAGCTATGGAGACAGGCAAAAAAAAAAAAGATATTATATTAAAATAAACAGACTTTTGGAGCAGTCATAAATACTGCTAAGAGTCTGCTATTTTTGACAAATTAATGGATTAGTGATAAGGGGGTTGGTGATGGAATTTTTTGACACAGAGAAACTCACAGTTTAAAAGAAAACAGAAATAAATACATAATTTTCCATATTATCCATATATAAAGGTATGATAGTGAGATAGAGAAAAAGGCAAAAAGACATACTAACATAAAAAAATGATTAGAGCATAAAGCAATCAGGTGTTGTAAATACAGCTAGGAATAGATTAGAGCTGACAAGTGGTGGAGAGATAATGAGGTTGGGATGGAATTCTGTGTTACAGAGATGATCACAGTTTTAAAGAAAACAGAGAGAAATACATACTTTGCCATTATATAAAGTTATGATAGGGAGGCAGAAATCCAAGATCTACATTGAGTCCTGTATTTCTGGTATTCAAATGCATTATCATTTTTAGCTCAAATGTCTTTCTTTCTTGTGTGTTTTAAAGGTCCCTTTGAGTATTTTGATTTTTAGATTTTTTTAATTGAGTGATTACTTAGGTTGAAATGGATTCCAACTGGGGTACAGGGTTCTTCATTCTTAGGGATCGTCTATGCAGGTTCATCCTTGTGTAGAGTTTTTGGCTAGTTTCTCCAATGTAGCAACCATTTTCACATGCAGTGCACTGCATCATGTACACTGCATTGCTACACTGTATCATGCACACTACATTGGCAGTGGTGCATGTGTAGGATCCATTGATTTTGTAGGTTTTATCCCCATTTTTGGCTATGGTATCTTCGCATATGTGGTCACATAATTTGCAGCGTCAATCTTTCTTACAAGGTTTTGTTCCCTTATTTTGGTTTTGTTGTGTGGGGAGTTTGCGACTAACAAGTTTGTGTTTTAGATTTTGTGGCTGTCTGAATGCCAGTATTGGGGGACTGGGGGGCTGTCTGAATGCCAGTATTGGGGGACTGGGGAAGATATCCTTTAATTTATTATTTCCCAGTAGAAGTGGCTGTAACTCTTTGATGACTTTACCAATACCCTCTAATGCAGGGTTGTAACTAGCCACCAGGGGTATGTGTGTGCAAGGATCTTTGTCTTTATATGAAAGTAAGTGTTCCCATGGGATATTGGTTGCTGATTTAATTTTCTTGGAAATTGTCCCTTGTTTGTGTCCTTTCTCTCTATAAAAGCTTTAGAGAGTATAACAAGGTGTGCATTCCGGTTCTCTGTGTTGGAGCAGATTCTGTTATATCTTATTGCATGGCTATAGATGATGGCCTGTTTAGTATGGGAAGGGTGAAAACTGGAGCTGTTTTTTGGTATCGACATCTGTCTATGGGTTTTTTATAATGGAAGTTTGTAGTTTGAGACCCCTTATCATCAATACCAACAGCTTCATTTAAGGTACCACAGACTTTCTTCACAAATTTGAACAAATCAAAGATCTTCAAGAAAACACTATATTGGTCACTATCAGGGCTTTTTTTGTGCCGGTACGCGCCAGTACGGCGTACCGGCAAATGCCGGACCTACAGGTAGGAGGAGAGGGGCGCTATCTTATCGTCCCCTCTCCTTACCTACCTCCTCCTCGGCCCGGCTGTCACTGCTGTCCTCCCTCCCCACTAATGATGTCAGTTCCTGCTTCTCACAGGAACCGACATCGTTGCTGGGAGGGAGGAGGGAAGAAGCCGGGAGAAGCGCTTCCTCCCTAGCACTAGCCGGCAGTCAGAGCAGTCAGCTCACAAGCAGAGCATCAACTACAAGCGCTGCTCGTGACATGGAGGCAGGGTAGGGACATGGGAG
>WMED01021457.1:0-11910 GCA_019650415.1 Pipa parva
GAAAGCCGCACAGCATGGAAGGGGGGTTGTGGAACAGATAGCAAAGTTTATTTTAAGTATTGTATTTGTTCCCATTTTGTTTTGTTTATATACTTTAAAGGAGAACTAAAGTAAAAAAATAAAAGAGTTAAAACACTTACCTTATACTGAGCTAAGTGATTACAGTCACATCATGAGCTGTGTTGTAATTAGTCGGCTTGTGATGATTTCCCCGATGCTTCTTCACAGCGCTGGCTGACTGGGAAGCCAGCGCCGCAGCTCCTCCCACCCTGTTACACCTTGGGTGTTTCAGGGCTTAAACATCATCACATTCAGTGTGGGGCCAAAGAGAACGCTCCCTGCAATAAGCATGATGATGTAAGAGGCTGGGGAAGGAGCAAAAGGAGATGCGCGCTGGCTTCTATGTCAGCCAACGTGTTGTGCAGGAGGCGTCAGGGGAAGCATCGGGAGCCAGCTAATTATAGCACAGCTCATGCTGTGACTGTAATCAGTTGGCTCAGTATAAGGTAAGTATTTTAAAACTTTTTTTTTTTTTTTTTTACTTTAGGTCTCCTTTAAAATAAGATATGTGCAGTGTGCATAGGGATTTTCATAGGTTTTTTTAAAGTCCGGGCCCCTGTTGGTCTGAGGGACACTGAACTGGCCACCTGTGTAAAAAGTTTTGGGATCCCTGCTTTAAACTGACAACAAAATGTTTCCAGCTACACAGGCCCTTTATCAAGTGTGTTCATTGACTTAGCTGCAAAACTTTAATGTGAAAATAACATGTTTTGGGCTACACAGGCCCTTTATCAAGTGTTTAAAGGGCCTGTGTAGCCCAAAACATGTTGTTGTCACATTAAAGTTTTGCAGTTAAATCTGTGGTTCGGCTTCTTCTTCCATCTCCATATGAAATTGCACATAAAACACATGGTGCACCGCTAATTAGTAATCTATTCAGATGCATGCTGCAGATTCCATTGTTTTAAGCAGTCATGTACCAAAACTGTAGCTCTAACTGATGAGTAATTATGACAAAAATCAGGGATTTTTATCTGACGCCACTGACAAAATGATTAAACAAGGCTTATAGCTAATTTTCAAAAATATCATGGTAAAGAAACACCACAGGTGTCTCTATCCCTTTAAAACTACTCCATCCTATGGCACATATGCAAAAGCAATATATATACTGTATATATAACATGACAATAGAACAATGTTATCCCTGACTTTCTCAGGGACTTTGCAGGACTGTTAGGGGTAGAAGTATTGAGAGGGGGAAATCACAGCTGCGACAAGTGAAGCAGACCCAGTCGCACACTGCAATGCTTCTGTGCAGCAGCGTTTTCTGCTTCCGGAGGCGATGATTTGCTGTAGATGACATCAGACGTGGATGCTGGAAATCAGACCAGCCAGCTCCAGCCATTCTCCTCCCAAGGTCCCAGCCCAAACTAAGCCCTTATAAAAGGCAGCCTGCCTCCCCTCCCTGGCTCACTCCCTGCCTGCTCTCAGCTGCTGTGTGTAGTGTAGTCAGGGAGGGGGGAAACAAGGGGAGGAGGAACATTACCCGAGGAGAGAATTAAAAGACAATCTTTATTTGGAGGGGTGGGGGGAGATATATATAGTGGGAAAGGATGGCAACTCTCGTGGAACCGGGACCGGACCCATCTAATACAATCACCAACCCGTCATCCATCTCTCCCAGCCCGTCGCACCGGTTTCTAGACAGTAAATTCTACCTGCTGGTCGTGATCGGGGAGATCGTATCAGAGGAGCATCTGAGATGTGCCATAGCCAACATAGAAAGAGGTAAGCCCCGTATGGACCCAGCCGCCCTGCTGCAGGTTATATGATGTGTGCCTGGGTGGGGGGCATCCTATACCCTGTCCCTGTCCCTATACCCTGTCCCTATACCCTGTACCCTGTCCCTGTCCCTATACCCTGTACCCTGTCCCTATACCCTGTCCCTATACCCTGTACCCTGTACCTATACCCTGTCCCTATACCCTGTACCCTGTCCCTATGTCACAGTATAAGGGAAGCCGGTGCAGGAGGATCAATACTACTAATCATTGGTGAGGAACAAAGACAATCCGGAGCTGCCACTCCCTTTCCCCCGTACAGTACATGTGGTGGGGCTGCAGATGTAACAGTTGGCAGACAAGGAGCCCCTCCCTCGGCATTGTGGCTGCCAACCTTCACCCTCCCGCTGCTAGTGGCACAGAGCCGCTTACTGCAGCTGCCGCCGACCCGCTGTACAGTGCGGATGGGAAATGATCAACTTTCTGTTCGGTTCCAATGAAGCAGCCGTGGGTGTGTCAGGCTGGAATCAGTCAGCTCTGCCCGGGCTATACCTTCCATAGAGCCGCAGCTCCTACTGGCAGCACCCCCCGCCCATTCATACTAGCCAGCTGTGCTTCACTGGAACCGGCCGGCTGTGCTTCACTGGAACCGGCTCAGCAGCTGCTCCACTCAGCCACATGTTAGTCTAGAGCCAGGGGCTGGATGGAGGTCATTAGGGCGAGGAGCCAGGGACTGGATGGAGGTCATTAGGGCGAGGAGCCAGGGGCTGGATGGAGGTCATTATGTCATTGGCTGATGTGAGGGAGGGTATGATGATGATGTAGTAACGGTGTGTGGGTGAGGAGGTATGGGAAGGTACTGGCGCTGCTAGTGAAATCAGGTACCGGAGCTGGTGTTGCTACTGGAGAAGGTCATGATACAAATACTGCCGTCAGCAGGGGGGGGGGGTATATCTCTGCAGAGGTGCGGTTCCTGCGGCCCCCCCACAGTACAGTGACACCCCTGCATGTACCGGGCTTTATCCGCGCTCCCCCATCTAATGACACAAGCACAGCGGTGCGGCCCCCCCACAGTACAGTGACACCCCTGCATGTACCGGGCTTTATCCGCGCTCCCCCATCTAATGACACAAGCACAGCGGTGCCGGCTGGCGGTGGGCGTGGTACAGTCCGCACTGCGGTCCCTACGGCAACGCACAGTGGGCTGAGAACGTTCGCTCAGGCAGCCAATAGGAAGGCGCACGCTGTGCTTTACTGATGCCAGTTGTTGCTGTGTCAGTTCCTAAGCAGAAATCTGCTGCTTCATTCCTGCTCCACTGACACCATTTTGCCACAGATTCACATCTGATATGTTTGTCATTGAGGCATTTTGCCCCTGGACCTATTGGATGAGGAATTATTCTCTATGATATGTAACACTTTCTATGTATCATGTGTAGTGGTGATGGGTAGTAAGCAATGCCAAGCTGAGAAATGGATGGTAATTTTTTTTTTTTTTTTAACAATGAGAGTAAATGATGTTTTGTTTTTTTTCCTGGACTTAATCAGTAAGGTTGAAATAAACAGATTTATTCTCTGTTCCCAGCTGTAAGCAGTGCAGTATGTACACACATATGTACAGAACAGGCAGATGGTGTCACAGAGAAGCCTGGATGGTTAAACATAGTGCAAGGTCAGAGGGAGATGGGCCTGCTGATTATGTACCATCTCATTAAACAGTATGATGCACAATGTGTGGAAATGACTGCTATATTTGTTTAATTAGAGCCGGATTATAAGCAAGTTTAGGGTCTAACAACTGGGAGGGGGCCCAGACACAAGCCCCATGCCATACAATCGAATTTTCATGTATACAGGGGAACATTGGGCCCTTAGTGGTTTATCTGCCTAGGGCCCCACTATGTCAATCCATCTCTATAGCATAGAGGAAGGGGATGCAACCGCTACTAAACTAATAGAAGGGCCACAATTTGTCTTCCCCCAGCAGGTAATTTTCTACAAAATGATGGCGCTGAGAGACTGAGTGCAGATTTTGGGCTGGGGATCACCCTGTTGTATGTGTGCCGGTGGTGGTTGACATTCTAGAATATGTCTACTGCCATATGAAGCACAGATATACCCGATCCAGATTTGGGGTTCTGTTATAATATGCTGAGCTTGCTTTGTTTCGTGCTGGGTATTTGTAAGTAATCAGATTGTCTAACAGATTATCACATGGTGTATTTTAGTAGAATCTTTTGAATCATTGCTTTTGTTTAGAATATTCAATAGTGTGTGTATATATAGGGAAGCCATAGCTCGCCTTTAAAGGACCAGTAACATCAATAAAATAAAAATTCCCATTTGGATTAGCATGGCAGTTATTCAAGTACATCGCTTTCAAAAAATGTTGTCTTTGAATTTAAGTTAATGAGTTGTATTGCTTTCTTTACTGATAGCAGCTACTGCTACCAGTGCTACCTCACCCAGTCCCATTGTTTTCCATGGAGCTTTAAATAATACATATTCATGCTGTCCAAAAGCCCAATTTTTAAAGCTAAATTGTTACATATGAAACTTTATAGACAATTTAGAAATTTTGGATGCACTAAATAAATATATAGTGACTGTAAATGCTTTTTTAGTTTTTTGGTTTTACTGTCATTTTAATGTATAAACAAATGTATTGCAGGGATGCATCTAAAAAAAATGCCATTTAATTTTAGAGTTGTTAGGGTAAATGCTACAGGAGGGATGGGAGTATCAAGAATTTAGCAAAGAGAAATGTTCTCAGTTTTAGGCTCAGAGGTTCACAGGGTCACCTTATCCAATTTCCAGACTGCAAACAAACATCAGTATGTTTGTAAATGTGTTTTAAACTGCCCACACTCCAGGGGTAGGGGCTTTATATGTACTCACTGACTGTACTGAAATCTAGTCCCTGGAATGAGAATAGCACAAAGAGAAACTTTAGGATAGGTTCACACTAGCGTACTATGCACTGCGCATAATATGCTAGTGTGAAAAAAAAATACACAGAGCGTATTTTTTCTTTGAACTTACCAGCGACAGTGAGAACGCTCCCTCCTGCATTTACATCACTTCCTGTGAGGTCGCATTTTGGGTGCAGCATATAATACACCAGCAAAAATGCGACACAGTGTTCCGGACCCAGCGTATGCGCATCATACACTAGTGTGTCCCAAACTAGGTAAGTAGTTATCAGTTTTCATTGAGCAGTATTTTTTTTCACATAAGTGTATTATGCGCTGAGCATAATACGCTAGTGCAGGGGTCGGCAAACTTTTTTCGGGAGAGAGCCATTTCACTCCCTCCTCCGGTGGCGATAACTATCTTCTGAGCCGCCGGAGGAGGGAGGCGTGGCCTCTCCCCACCACATGACCAGCGACAGCCAATCAGTAGAGCCGTCGGAGGTCGTGGGCCGAGCCACAACAAGGCGGCTAAAGAGCCGCATGTGGCTCGCGAGCCGCACTTTGCCGACCACTGCGCTAGTGTGAACCTAGCCTTAGTCCCTCTACAAGGATATGACCAATGCTCCAATTAAAGAACCATTAACACCAGATGAAAAAAAGAGGCATTTAGGATTCCTATGAAATACTCCTGGTTTTATTTGTCTCTTTGCTGGCTTCTGCCATTCTTTAGTTATCTAACTAATCTAAAGTTCTATAAAAGCAATTTGCAAAGTGGAGGCTTGTTTGTTTATTAGATAAAGAATGTTGCATGAAAAAAATATACAAAGGCAAATTGTGAATTTTTTTGGTCCGTAATTTTACTTGGCACCTTATTAGAAAGAGGATACACACAGACATTACACTTTCTTTTAGAAAATGTAGACATTTAAAACTTCAGTTTAGCTTTAATCTAGACCACTGGATTTGCACAGTTCTTACACAAAATCAACTGCCACAAAATGGACTTAAATTCAATAATTCATTGACATAAATAGATGCAGGTCAGTAATGAATAGTTTACATCCATTTTTCACACCAATGTTTACCAATACACTTTACTTCTATTGTTCATTACCTGTGCTATTTTAGCTTAGCAGTTGTTTCTGTGGTGCAATAGTGAAGCAGTCATGTTTTCTTCTTAAGGGGCTTATTCACATAAAGGTCCAAACTCTTCCCAATCTTTCCGCAATCAACAAACTCTTCAAAATCCTCTACATCCACTTGGTACTTATTATAGATGCAGAATTATGGAGCTCTTCCAATTACTTTTGCATGCGTGTGCACTTGTAATTCCGCTATTCAAGCATCGGAGATTGTCGAACTAGAAAAATTTGGCAAGGCGTACTGTGTCATATTCACCAATTTGACTTCACCAGATCAAAGTGGCGAAGTAGGGGGTGATGGCAGGACTCTGATGTGGTGTAAGGTGACTTTCAAAAGTAAAAATAAAAACTGCGACCAAGTGACAACATGAACTATGAAAATGGTTACATTGGAAGGGATGTTGTATTAGCTTAATACAGTTAGTGGGACATTGAAAGGATGACATCACTGTTCTTCACTGGTGGAATTTGCATCACTCTGGCTATACATACTAATGGTTGATTGATTATGAAACTCTGCACACAAAAAAATGCATCTGACAGCACTTCTTAACTAAGAGAATCTGCCGCATAGTAAAAAGGAAGTAGCAAATTTGTGGAGCATACTGACAAAAAGTGACGTGAATTCTCTTCAACAGTCAAACTCACATGTTCATGAATAAGCCCCAAATTTATATGTACTCTGTTAGTATTGCAGCTTGTCAGCTGGGGCTTCAAATGTAGTTACTCATAGGGAAATCACCAAGTGACTCTTTCTCCCTCAACCTAATTACTCTGGTGTAAATAGCTAAATTATGCTATCAGTCTGGAATTCACACCATATGATGGGAGATATTTACTGAAGTCGAAAAGTTTATTTGACTAGTTAACACTGGAGAAACAAATTATTTTGGAGCAATATTGCTGTTTTTGCCTACAAAGCTGTTGGAAGCAAATTGTATTACCCAAAAGTGTTTGCCTGCATCATAGGCTGACATAAACCATTATTTCTCTATTCTGTTGGTTCTATCACAGTCAAAGTTTTCCCCTCGAAAAAGGAGATCGATATTGATCTGAAATGGAAGATGAACAGAGGGAAGTGCGCCACTTTCAACTGATCAATATTTATCCATAAAGATTTATGCTGATGGCGAAAGTTTTTGTATCAATCCTATATAAATCAGGGAATAGAAAAGTACAGGTAATTTAAAAAAATGAACAGTGAACCAGGACAAAACTAATCAAAAAGGTGGAAATGATCTTAATAAATATCCCACATGCATGAGTTTTTGTTTCCCAGCCATGCATTAATTGGAATCCTTCCTTATGGAGCACTAGCATTATCTATATGTATATATTTTTATTTTTTCCTTAGTTATTTATGCTTATTATATGTATTTATTGACCAATGTTTCATCACATTGTTATCTCTTATTACCCCTCTATCTGTGTGTGTAAGTCTTCCTCCCATTTAGATTGTAAGCTCAACAGGGCAGGGACCTCCAACCTCTTGTGTTAAACACAACCTGGCGCTTAAAGTGATGTATCTTTGTGATATTGTACTTGTATTGTATAATGCACTTTTCCCATGTCTGTACTATATTTGTATTGCTGAATTGTTCAGCTTTGTGTAAATTTGTGGTGAATTATAAATAAAATTATATATACATACATTTAAGAAAGCATGTTAATAAACAGTAACTGAAACAAACTCCCTGCTTCTTTTCTGCCACAATGTCCGACTCCAAGCTCAAGTCAGAGGGTGCGGGAGTAAAGGGAAACCAACATTATAGCTCCTCCAATCAGATCCCTGGTAGATTGTGATCTGAGGGATCTGATTGGACGAGCTCTAATGTCACATTGGGAGTATTGTGTGTGTATAGTTAGTATGTAGAGAATACATTTTCTCTCAACTGTATCTGACTATCTTACAAATAATAATGTTGTTAAAAGATCAGTAATCTAGTGCACAGGGTTCCAGTAGTAACCATAGTAATGTAATGAATGTGATCTGCCTTGCTAACAGTGACAGATGTAGCATATTTTAATTTAAATTAGCCTGTTGGGTGACAGCCAAATAATTCAGTAGTTGCCTATGCCTGTCAATAAAATGTCATTGGGCCATTAAAATCATTATTAATGTTCATTAAAGGACAACTATAGTCAGATTACATCTTTACATATGCAATACTATACCTTAGTGAGAAGCGTTTCTCCCTAGTAGATGTTTCTTGTCAAGCAGAATGATTTATAACAGAGCACTGATAAACTCCTGCACCAGAAAATGTGTGTGATATGACTGCTAAACACTAGAAGAAAAATCTGCCTGACTGCTATTGGTTAAGCAGTATGCTGACCTTTTGGCCTCATTAGCCATGCTTTGTTTGCATTCCTCGAATTCAGGAGATTAATTTGTGCTCAGGCATTACATTACACATTAGGCAAAAATGTCTGGGGAGGGTACCCTTCCATGAAAAACTGGCTGGTACACATCACATACACATTTCCTGGTGCAAGAGTTTACCAGTGCTGTTTCATCTGATGCAGGATAATTTATTACACATCTACTGGGGAGAAACGTGTCTCACTAAGGCAGGGGTCAGCAAAGTGCAGCTCGTGAGCCACAGGCGGCACTTCAACCACCTTTTTGTGGCTCGGAGCGCATCTCCAAAGCCCCGCCAGTGACCTCCGATGCCTCTTCTGATTGTCCGTCAGCAGGTCATGTGATCAGGAGTATGCGCTCTTCCTCCTTTGCGGCTCAGAAAAAAATTTCACCGGTGGAAGAGGGAGTGAAATGGTTCCCTCCTCTACAAACTTTGCAGACTCCTGCACTAAGGTATAGTACTGCATATATAAAGATGTAATCTGACTATAGTTCCCCTTTAAATCAAAGGGAGCCCTAATGTCCCACTTGTATAGATAGTGGTATATTTGTACTAGTGTACAAAATGCACTCATTCATATACTGACACTGGAATTCTCCCAATGAAGCCGTCCATTCACTCAGTCCATATGATTTTCTCTCTGATTTATTTGATTATTACAGATACCAGTATTCAGGCTTTTAAGTAGGAGAAGCAGGTACAGATTAGATTGTGCAGAGAATGATCCAACGCCCTCGGGCATGTCATCACTGACATTAGATCCCAATCGATAATGTGCCTTATATTGCTTTTAGGCCTGCAGTATTTTATCCTACAGAAACCTACTTAATGTCTTACTGACTTGAGATTTTTTAATATCAGATGCTTGCACAGGCCTACACAAAGTCATGTGAGCTAATTTTGAAGTAATCTTCAATGCCTAAATATTTTAACCACCCAGCCTCAAGAAAGATGTCTGACAGCGTGTATATTGGTTTTTATCTAAAAGCTGATGGAGAACTACTGATTCATTTTTATACGGTCAGTGTGTGGATAGCTGTACAGGTGGCTAATTCTAGGAAGCCAATCAAATGGCAGGAACCAATGGCCATAAACCCACAGGAAATGGAGGACTAAATGCCAGACTGTGTTGATGACCTCCTTCGGTTAAGACATTTGGGTTTGCCCAGTGAAAAAAAAGAAAGATAAATGCAGGATTAATTACATCTGTAAGACCCTAATGAAACTGCAGAGGTGATAGTAACAAATACAAATAATGAATTCAAACACGCATGAGATGGAGCAGCTAGGAAAGACTAGATGAACAACCCTTTCTTCTTGTCTTACATTGTACATTTCTATCCACTACAACATACATTAGGTGGATAATTGAATTTACTGACACTTCCCCTTCAAAGACAAACCATGAGGGTATTCCGAGATTTTCTTTTCAGATAGTTTACAACAACTGTTTATACATGATCTCACCTGTCTGTACATGATAAAGAAAAATGCTTCACTCACTATATACTAATCAACATTATTGATAATTATGATTTGGTCAAAAGCAAAATTTTTATGCCAGGGTGTTTTGAATTATCTACAAGCACAGTATTTAGCTCACATATTAATATAAATAAACTCACTAAGCATGTTACAATGCATGTGTGCACTGTATCATACATTTATATCAGACCAAGTTCTATAAGTGTTTAGGAGGGTTTTCTATGCATTTTAGTACCATTAAAGAGAGCATGATATAACTAATGGTGCAAGGCTCTTAATGAAAGTAAGTTGCTGGTGGTCTCTGACACTGTTTTACTTACACTGAGAACTTAGCACTGTTAGTACTATAGCAATGGCATGTTGCTGTTTCATTTCACACTTCCTTTTAATTAATGCTTGTGTTCATTTAGCCAAATAATTTATATTAGATGCATGTTAAAATGTTAGTAATGAAAGTGTAATTTCTAAAATAAAACATGTAGGAAACATCAAGTACACATACTCCATTCATAACAACTTGCTTACAAATGGGAAAAACCACTTTCTTGAACTGCCCTGAATTTAGATATGAGTCAAGGGAATGTATCCACAGGCAGTTACTTACTGAGGTTTAGTAACTAACATCAGCCTATCAGAGGTTTTTTTTTTACTTATTCTCGCTCTAGTGAATTATTAACTGCTGATTGGTTGCTATGGGTTACTAGACTTTAGTAAATGATTGCTCCTGTTGATAGTTTCCCCTGAGTGTATCTTTCTTGGGCTTGATCTGTGACCTAATTTGCCATAGTTGTCAGTCAGGAAAAAGTGCAAAATCATTTGATTATTTAAAGTAACAAAGATGTATGCAAAAAATTCAATATGTACTGCAAAAAAAAGGGCTTATTGCCCTTACCATATGACCTTCAACAGATGCAGAAACCCAGTTAGCTTATCTGTTAAAGAATGGCAATTACATTTCTATCTTCTCGGCATGAGTTCTTCGAGAAGCCGGTCACATTATAAGCCTTTTGATAGTCATGCATATTTTATTTGTGCCGTATCCAGCTGATGCAGGTGGGAGGTGACCTAGTTACAGATTCGCACATTTGTTATGTTGCTGCAGCACTTTCCATAAGTGCAAAGAAAGCTTTGGAGAAATGATCAGTCTAAATATAACTGCTTTGTCATATGAAGGACAATGATTGCAATTCTCGTACTATCCCATATTCTAATTATAGAGCTGAGAAATACAATCTCAAGCCATTATGAACCAGTTTTCCTTGATCTGATCCTCTAGCAACTCACTAGGGGAGCTGAACTGAAATCTGGAATTAGTAAAAGCGATACTATTATCTTCTCTGGTGAATAGATCTGCTCATACGTCTTGAATTTACATTTGCCGAACTATTTACAGCCAATGGTACAGAGAGGTTCATGGTTCCCATTAGAACATGATAGTCTTTGTCCAGACACTCTTATACTCCCCCACTTTACATCTAGTAATCCATATAAAAATAATAGACGCTTGCTTTCATTAAGGGTTACTAGACCTTAGGAAAATGTCCCTATTTATACATTCCTTTGATTGTGACGGTAGATCTATTTTTATGCGACTGTTGCACACTATCATGTAAATGACATGTTTTAATATGATTTATTACTAACCTTAGGGCAGAAGTCCCTCCGAAGTGTATCCAAACAAATACTGTTACCAAAGCTTGAAGATTAATTAATTAATTATAGAAATCGCAGAATGTTGTCATGACAACTGTGATACAGTTTTTTTTTAGTGCAGGAATTTTATGGGATCTTATTTAAAGAGCACTCTTTCCCTCTAAACTAAATACATAAAATATATCTTTCTACTGAATTATCCTTGCGTATCTAAGAAGTGAATATTTTAATATGCAGCATGGCAAAAACTCCTAGGATGAACACACGCAGTGTTAACACATACATTCCATTACTCGGTTGTCTTCAGAACAGCTTGACTACTGAAACAGAAATGGCCACATTTGCATTGAATCTCTCACTTCGTAGATGCTGCTCTCCGTTAACTCTTTATATGTGTGCAGGGTTTAGTAGAACACAAGGTTTTTCTTATCTTGTATATTAGATCACGATAACACAATATTTATTTAGACCAGAAGATATCCATATCAGAGTAACACGATTGCTTCCAATAACATCATTTTACAAACCCCAAAATCAGAAAAGTTGGCACGTTGTGTAAATCGTAAATAAA
>WMED01021458.1:0-11910 GCA_019650415.1 Pipa parva
CTCCGAAGTGAGGCGAACACTCCGCACTTCACTTCGAATGATCAGGAATTTGAAATCTATATAGATTTTCTGAAAAGCTGTAACATGTTTCTACAGGATCTTCTTCAACAGGCAATATAAACAGTATATTATGTAAAGTAATATAGACATATATTGCATGGCTCATACATGCCACTTTGATTTAAAATAGGGAAACATATAATATACCCTAGGCAACATGTACAAAAATATAGTGAATGAGATGTTTGCAGCTGTCACAGTTAATCTAATGCCTTTCTTTATTAATGTGCTTCATTGACTATCTACCACCAGAATGTTATATTTCTCCATGGTATTTCTTGATCATTAGTTTAATTATGTTCCTTTAATATACAGGGCATATGAACTAATTTGTTAGCCAACTGAGAGAACTTCTGGGCTTGAAATAATGCACATTTCAAAAGGAACCATTTTAGTTTTAATTAGCCTTGACCATTATATCAAATGTTGCTACGTTCTGTTAGATACATTTACACAACAGCAGTGGAAGAGTTAGCATAACCCAAGAACTCACTGCAACCTTTTACATTTGCTTAACATACATTTTCAAATATTTGGGGGGGAAGGAAAAATATTTGTAAATACAAGTGAAAAATTGTGATGGTATATAGAATTTGATACCTTTAAAAAAAAAAAAAAAAAAAAAAAAAAAAAAAATATATATATATATATATATATATATATATATACAGTATATATAGTCTACCATAAATGTTACAAAAATCATATTTAGAATATAAACATTCAAAAAGCAAAATTTATTAAACTCTGAAAAGCTCATTTTCGTTTTTCCGAGTTTATTAACACCCGGAAGTTTCTCACGGTGAGTATCGCGAGATTTGTTTCAGACGATAAATTGAATATATCCATGGAAAGGGTGGCCATACTTTACATTAGTACTATGGCTACAATTCCATTGAAAAATTAAATCGAAAAGTTTCTGTCAGTAAATATCGACTGAAAAAATCTTGTGTTATTTTCCGTGAGAAACTGCAGAAATCTCGCGGGAATAAACTCAGAAAAATGAAATCGGCCTTTTCTGAATTTATTAAATTTTGTGATGGATAAAAACACTTGTGCTATGGATGCAATCACTTCAATAAAATCAATGGAACTGTGCGGGTGCAGATTTCTGTAACTCAAGGTCTGCTGCAAATTTTTCTGAGCTGTACTACTTCTGATATATTACCAATTTCCCTGATGAAGCCTGAACAGGCGAAACGCATAGGAAGAAATTATTTCTGATGAGCTCATTATTTTAACATTTCATGTGAGTGTAAATATTTGATTTTTATTAAAGGTGTTTTAAATATTACACTATTATAACTTTTTATTGGGAGTTCTTACCCTGTAGCGGATTACATACAAAGCACAGCTGAGACATGGAACCCACTCAAAGGGGATATTTATCAAGCATTTTGCTGATTTTTACAGATCAAAAATAACTTTTTGATGTAAAAAAATGCATACAAAACCGATTTTCTACTTGTTAAAAACAGCATTTTTAAATAGGTGATACCAGCATAATAAAATATATACTGTTTTCCCACCATTAGGCCTTCAAAAAACCTTTTCGACTTTGATAAATATTCCCATTAATGAAGGAGGTATTTTATAAATTCTATCTGTTCTATGCTAATATTTCAACTACAAAACATGAGTGCAATTTCAGCAGTTTTCTTTAAATGTTGAAGACTTCTACACGAGGAGTTTCTGTTTCTGCTTTCTTTTAAGGCCAGCACATTTTTTCCGTTATCTTGAGGTTTATTAAATGTTGCCCATTAGACTGGGTGTGGTCTGTTTAACAACATGGCTGCTATCAGCAAAGTTCAGAACTGAACGCAATAAAATGAAGGAATTTAACTTCAAAGATAACATTTTCACTGTACTGTATTTAAATAACTGAAAAGCCAATTCAATTAGGAGTTTTTACTCTTTCAGTGTTATTGTTACTTTAAGCGAGGAGCAATGCAGTTCTACTGCTTGGACTAAGTCAGCACCATTTCTAGGAGTGAGTAAATTAGAATTGGTCTATGACACAAAGATGTGGTGGGAGATAGCTGCTTGCATCATGGCCACCCTCCTGCCTGCCAGTCAAATCACAATCTGGCCATTTGACTCCCCACACAACTGCAGCTCTGCTTAAAATGCAATAATCTCTAGGGTGATGCTGCCTTTTAGGACCAGTAACAATTAAAAACAGTAGAAAAATCCCTTTTGTATATACATGGCAAATATTTAAATAATAGATTGTACAGCTTTCTTTACAGACAGCAGCCATGTTGGTTAAGCCAACCCAACCCATTCACTTTGTTTTTTATGAATATACATATTCAGGAAATGCCGTATCAAGTCAGATTTTAAAGTTAAATATTATTCTTTTAGAAAACATTTGGGGAGTATTTATGAAGATCATTACAACCTTTCTTGATTCGTTTTGTCATTTATTTATGCTTATCGATGTTCATTTTTCATTTCACTTTTTGTTTCTGCTAATTTATATCGGGCAAAAAAAAAAAATAAAAAAAGATCAAAAACAGGTTGCCCTTCCATTTCAAATCGATATCGACATTCCATTTCAACAGGAAAAATTATTTTACTGTTAATAATCCACAGAACCAACTCTGTAGGAAGTAAAGGCATTTTCAGCATTCTCATTTTTTGATGCAACTATCAACTAATTATTAATTTGAAGATATTAAAAATTGTTTCTCCTACACTTAATTAATTAAACTTGGATAAGCCCTATTTCGCTTTTCCGAATTTATTCCTGCGAGATCTCGGAAGTTTCTCTTAGTAAATATCGCAAGATTTTTTTTCGATCGATATTTACAGCCCAAAACTTTTCGACTGAGTTTTTCGATTGAATTTTTTGATGGAAAGGTAACCGTACTTTCCATTCAAAAACTCGATCGAAAAATTTCGGATGGTAAATATCGACTGAAAAAAAATCTCACGATATTCACCACGAGAAACTTCTGAGATCTCTCGGGAATAAATAATAAAGTGAAATCTGTCTTTTCTGAGTTTATTAAATTTCACCTGAAGTTTGTATTTATTTTTCAGGTGCTGTGTAGCCAGAAAAGCTAAAACAAAAAGTCTTTTTGACTTTGAAGCAGTTTGTATCATCTGCTGAAAATGGTCTGAGTGAGTTGTCTGAAGGTGTCTGTGTTGTAGCATAAATGTAGGCATAAATGAAATGAAATGAATTTAAAAATAGCTGCTATGCTACAAACAAGCTGTCAGTTGAACAAAAAAGAATGGTAATGGAATGTTAAAATGCTGCTTCTAATTTTATAGCTTTCATTTATTCACAGACATTTGCTCTAGTGTGTCAGTCAAAGGGGTCAGCAACAGTGGCAACAGCGGGAGAGAAGAGATCCAACCCAAGAAGAAGATTGTTTCTTTTAATAAAAATAATAGAAAAAGAAGAGTAGAAAAAGCTTTTTTTGCTAATATGATTCAGTTTCAATCAAAGCTTTGCTTAAATTCCATTATTGAAACTAATGAAAATAACATTCAAATTTATGCAGATTTGCTTCCGACTTCACAACGCAATCCTAAATCTATTCAATAACAACATACAATTACCATATAAAAAAAAATGAAATAAGCAAAGTGGTTTCTGGAGAAAATTGCCCATTATCTTTTAATGACAAATATTCCAATTATATTTTTATCGTATTTTGCATGGATAACATATTTTTTTAGCAATGCTAATATTGACAAGTTTCATTGGTGTTTTGCTTTTGATCTGGGAACATTTGGGACCTGGGGGGATTCCATTTAAATGGGACGCTCATTTTAGAATAATTAAAGTAAGATGTAGATGGTGCTGTTCTAAGATGACCTTTATTTTTTGGTGGATTTTTTTTTTAATAACCTGCCTTGTTGATCTGCTTCATAATGTTGCTTGTGGGGAATATTTAGAAGAGTTGAAGAAGTTTTCTCCTGGTATATTGATCTCAATATACCTTCAATTGGGTCAAAAATATTAATATCACCAATATCAATATTTATTCTTCAATGGTTATAATGGTTTAATAAGGTAAAAGATATCAATATTGCTGAAATCGATATTTATTGAGTCCCTTCTGACCTTTTTTAACTCTGAAAAGTTTTGCCTTCTTTAGGGTGGCAAAAACTCATTATTCTCTATGACAGCAATGGCAAACCTTTGGCACACATGCCAGACAGGGCATGCAGAGTCTTCTTTGTGGGCATCCACCAGTACCTTCAGTGCAGGCTATGGACCCAATCTGACTGTTTTCAGGTCATATCCGCAGCCTACACAAAAGGAGCACTCGCTCGCTGGGGATCACTCCTTCCCTGACACAAGCACGATGACATCACTCATCAGCACCAGCACTTCGGGGAATGGCTCTGATGAGTGACATCACCTTTTTGGCACTTGGTGCTGAAAAGGTTCACCATCACTGCCCTATGATGATGGATTGAAAAGATCAGCAATATTGATATAAATGGAAAAGGAGCTCCTTTTAAAGTAATGTAAAGTGTAGTGGTATTAATGAAACGATATTTATCGATTTCAATCAATTTTATTCAGCCCTATATAAATTGAGGGAAATTAAACATGTAGCGAAAAGAGAAAAAGCCTTGATGCAGAGAATATTGTCAAAATGGATTGAATTACAGCAAATACCTGTAGGTTAAAATGACCTTTTATAAATTTCCCCTGAATATCAGTAAACAAAAAAGTATTCTAGGTGAAATTTATTAAAAGCGATAGCATTGATATTGCGATATTGAATGGGGTTTTACCGATATCGTGATATCGATACTATCGATATCACAATATTGGAATTTTACTGATATCGCGATATCAAATTTCAGCCAAACCATTGATTTCAATGGCAGAACAGCTGAAATATCGCGATATCGGTAATTTACTGATTTTAATAAATTTCACTTGAAATTTTGCATTTATAGTTTTGTTTTTTTTAATTCCTGTTTGCTATGTCAACCATCCTTAACAATGAACTAATCTGGGTGCAAAATGGATTTTTAAACATTTTAAAAAATAAAAACCTAGATAAACAATGGTCTAAAAATTTAGATCAACGCTTCATCTATTTTTTTTTTTTTTTTTTATAATTAGGGTACTCTCCTAAAAATGTATTTATTTATCCAAGTATAGTATCGTGTATGAAAAATCAGCTATGGTGTACATGACATGATTGCAAAACTGTAACACTACAAAATGTATCCAGATTTTACAGAACTTATCCAGATTTTCCAGTGTTTTTGTTTTGTAATGCTGATCATGGCCTTCTGGATATGTCTAGTGAATATATTGTGTTGCACACTGAACCTACTTCCCATACTCTTTTACCCCCTTTAGAGAGAAAAAACAACTCTTGGGGAATGTCATTAGTGGAGCTAAGGGGATCAGGGTTACAAAAGTGGGACTATATTAGTGAACAGAGCAAGGTTTTTGTACTTTGGAGTAGATCATGCTGATTTATTGTAAAGCTGTTGTTAAATTTATTTTAATACAAACTGATATTTTTTTGTTTCAGTCCCAGTTTCTTAAAATCTGGCTCTGAAATGTTTTTTGATTTTGTATGTTTTGATCATCTGAAGAAACTGTATTTTGTTTACTGCGTGCATGCCCCATCCTCTATTCTGTAAATTCTCAGATGTATTTCAGTTAATTGTTCTTCTGTTTTAGATTGTTAGCTCACATGCATGGAAGTATCTATGTAGATTTTCAGATATCTTTATTGAAGCCTTCTCTTTTTCAGGTGGGTGAAGAAACTGAAAAAAAGGGAAAATAAGAATATAGAATAAAGCAATTTTCACAAATCTTTTCAGAAAAAAAGAAATTGTAGATAAATAGCTATAGATATTATTTTGCCCCTTTATATATATACCATTAGACGTGTAATAATAGTCCTTTAAAAATCTTTCTTCCTTAGACAAAGAAGTGCATTATAAGCATCTATTTTATTGATTTATTGTTGATTTGAAATACAATTTGGAGGAATAATTAAAATGTTATGAGGATTGTCTCAACTATGTTTGTTAAAAACCATAATGTTTATATTAACAGTTAGGTTATTTATCAAGCATTTTTGGGATTTTTAAAGATCGAAAATAACTTTTTGATATAAAAAAAATGCATAAAAAAGTTATTTCTTACATGGCAAAAAGAGTATTTTTAAATAGGCAATACCGACATAATCAAATAAAATCTATTCCTCCAGCAATAGGCTTTTAAAAAACCATTTCGACTTTGATAAATATCCCCCATATATATATATATATGCCTGTTATTATGTTTATGTTAACAGGCAGCAGTTCCAGGAGGATGCTTGTGGGATATTTAACCCATTTTAACCCATTTGATCTGTTTTACCATTAGATGATGCATTATTGCCATTATTTTTTGTTCGCTGTACATTTTCATTTGACCAATTTATGTAGGGGCGAATCAAATTTAAGGATATTGAACAAGATTGTTAAAACTGCCACACTTTGCATTGTTTTCAATTGAGTTCCATTCATTTTTAATCACTGATCTTGGCTGCCCCAAAAAACAGACCTTAGATAACTGTGAACCACCCTCACCCCCCATCCATGAGACATCAACCACTGCGTTGGTTGAAAATTTGCCCACAGCTTTATTAATATATATACTGTATGACAACACATTATGCCGGCGGTTGCAAGAGGCAACCTGCATGAATTAAAACCCGAATCACCAGGAGTCTCTTGCAATAACGGGCGTCCCCAAGCCGTAGGCTACAGGCACAACTACAGCTCTGCTTTAACTCAAAATTTTTAAACAAGCCCTGTCATTACTAAACAAACCTCACATAAAACAAAGCAGTGACAATAAAGCATATATTGACATAAATTAAAGGGAGGTAGGGTGGGAATGTTCCTCATAGGCTGTGCCGCAACATCTGTGGGACAGCCCCTTTGTATGAGAGTTTTCATGGAGAGGAAGGGATATAAAAGAAAGGGGAAAATACATGGATAATAAAACTTAAACAACAGGCTGGTTTGCAAACCATGACCCAGCCACTTCTATCTCCCTTATTACTTTACAACTGTATTGGGGAGATACGTTGCTACTTGCTGCCTTTTCAATGGGAAAACTGATCTGGCTTAGGAAAAGATGCATGGACCATCTCCATAAGGAATAATGGGATTTTGCCCACCCTCAACCAGGCAGACAGTTTTAGGTGATTAAAAAAAAAGGTCATAAGTGGCTTAATAATTATCGATATTGGTGATCTTGATATTTTAGCGCTATTTAGTGTAAATTAACTAGATACTGAATTTTTTAATTCGACTTTAATTTAAATCTAAATAATGTTTTTTTTTTTTTCTTTTCTGTTTCCCATTTTGACATTGTTCTATTTGATGTAAACAAATGTATTTTTTTTCTTTTAAACAAGGTGAAAGCTTGTGACTCTGGAATAGGAAACGCTGGATAGCAGATGCAAGGATTAAGAGGGAACACTTCCTCTCTGTAATGTTCATGGAGTAACTAGGGTATTAAAACAGCCACTGGGCATGTCAATGTCTCCTGCACTTGTAATGGTGGCAGGGAGCATGCATTATGTAAACCAACTACTGGAAAAGGCTATTATTGAAACTAACACAAGAAAGGTTTAAAGCTGCCAGAATTAGGTCAAATAAATCAACTGCACTTCTTTGAAGCATATTTTGTTGCTCTATTTTGCTTTTTTGCACACAGCTCACATTTATATTAAATAATTGACATATAAATTTGTGCATGCGTCTATGTCTATAATACATATACAGTATGTGTGTGTATGTTTGTATAGGTGTATAGAAACACAATCACATGTGTCTGTATGTGTTAAAAATTAAAAATATGATACGGAAACATATTTAACACAGACATTCTAAAATGTATCCACACACAATAGTTATTTATCAAAGTTGAAAAGGTTTTTTAAAGGCCTATTGCTGGAGGAACTGTCTATATTTGATTATGTCGGTATTGCCCATTTAAAAATACTCTTCTTGCCATGTAAGAAATAACTTTTTTATGCATTTTTTTATATCAAAAAGTTATTTTCGATCTTTAAAAATCAGAAAAATGCTTGATAAAGAATCCCCTATACAGAGAGAATATTTACTAAGACAAATCCCACCATATCCGTTGATTTTACCCCATAATGTTTTGCTGTTTTTTGCTGTTTTCACCCATTTTTCACCTGGGTTTTTTTTTCACTGCATTTCGCTTTTCTTCTCATTTATGAAATCTAGAAAAAAAAAGTTTTGATAAAAATCGATATCGGTAAATATCAGTGTGGTAATACTGCTACAATTAACGTTAATGTCAATGGAGACTTTTAATATGGAACAATGACATTGATATCGCCGATTATTATGCCAAGGGCCCAACTTCATAGGGAATAATGGATTTTTGGCAAAACTCGGGAGGGAGTGGGGTTAACGTGAGGGACCGACATCACTTACATAGATCCTGAAGTGAGGAAGGGGCGATATATTCACCTGGAAATCCTGGGCTGTGAAAGAATTAGAAATAACTTTTTTATGCATTTTCTTATATTAAAAAGTTATTTTCGATCTTTAAAAATCAGAAAAATGCTTGATAACCCCTTAGAGTCAGAGTCTGTCGTAGTAGTGAATTTGAAGACTTACTATGTAGAATTTGCCAGTTTGACTTTCCAGGTCAAAATAGCAAATTAGAGGGTTGATGGCAGGGTTATTACCATATTTTCCGCACTATAAGGCGCACTTAAAATGCTGAGATTTTCTCAGAAATACTAAGTGCGCCTTATAGCCCGGTGCGCCTAATCTGTGGATTTACCTCAGGCATCGGGCAGGCATCAGCAGGCATTGGGCAGGCATGGAGCAGACATGGGCAGGCATCGGGAGGCATGGCAGGCATGGGCAGGCATCTGGCAGGCATCGGCAGGCATCGGGCAGGCATGGCATGCATCGGGCAGGCATCGGCAGACTTCGGGCAGGCATCGGCAGACTTCGGGCAGGCATCGGCAGACTTCAGGCAGGCAACATGCGGCAGTTAATAAGTGCAGTGAATATTCATGAACCGGATATTGTCATGTTCTGCGCCTTATAATCCGGTGTGCCATGTGTACGGACGAAGCCCTGATGGAAGCCCCCTGAAGGTAAGTGCAGCTTATAATCCGGTGCGCCTTATAGCCTGGAAAATACGGTACTGTCCGACTGATTGTGCTGCACTACGCAAGAAACTGTTCGTCAGTTGAATTCTCACTTTAATAAAATAAGCCCCAAGATTTGCTTTGTCGCCTTAGACAAAATCATCTTCCTTACCTCTGCAGTACTAAATTTCACGTTGCAACATTGATTGCAGGAGATGCGCTTAGCAAATGAAACAAATTAAATATATTTATAAAATGGATTTTTAAGTCGGACCCTGTAAGCATAAAAAAATGCATTCTTTGCCTAGCGAGGGGGAAAATAATTAACAGAATGCTTTTTTTTTTGTTTTTACTGGTGGGATGAGGGGTTTTATAATACAGAAATTCAGTATTACCATGTGCTCAGCTGATTATTCATAAGGCTTTGGGAGATGTAACTACATCAGCCAATTTACTGTAACCTACTTAGCATATTAATAAACACTCATGATTTAATGCATTGGAGAGGATGTCTCCAGCATGAATACTGCACATACAGAGCAATGCCTGAACACATGCTGTTTTAATATACTGTCTATGTAAATAAAAGAAAATGTTAATGTTTGCCTCGTACGTAATATGTTATAGATAATGTACTATACTTCAGATGCGGCTATCATTTATAATTATTGATAGAATCTTTGTTTTTTTTACCTTATTGCGGGTTTTTTTTTTTCTCTATCGCTTTGTATGAACAGGGAACAGTCACAACAGCTTGAGATTTTAAAGGCTTAATAGACAGGTGATATTTTTTTTTTTCTCTCTCCCAAAGACATTACATCAGAATTATTTAACACACCACCAGAGACTGAATTTTATGGTGAGCTCATAATGCTGTGACTGCTGCTGCTACAGCTGATTGCTTCTAAAAGTAGCAGCATAAAATGTGAATGATATAAAATCTTATTTGTTGTAGTATTTTACCCACAATCCCTGGAAAGAACTCACAGGCTTTTTTATTATTTTTTTTATATATTTGATATTCATGTATATTCATATTGTAATAACTCTAAATAGGAATGCATATTTGTATTTTTAAGTCCTGAATAACAGCTGAAGCATGCCGCAAGATAACATTTCACACAAACTGAATTGTGGCATTATTAGGAGAACACTAATAATTTCACACTTTTAACACATGTACGCACACACACATACACATAGTACTGGGGCACATTTACTAAAGTCGAATTGTTTATCCCTATAAAAACGGATTTGGTTAGCTCTGGATTTAGCGATATCGATAGTATCGCCTATTGATCAAAGCACTGGAAGGCATTATCGCAGTGGATATCTCTGTGTATCGATATCGACGGATTTAATGCTGTTCTGCATTATTTACTAAGATAAGTGTTTGTTTTTTTGGCTTTTCTATTGCTTAATATATCGCCATTCTCTGGGTGGCGTTATCCATAACTTTCAATGGGGCTGTAGTCTGGAGTTATGTTTTAAGTGTAACTTATCGATATCGATATACACATGGATATGGATATTGATACCTACAGTATATCCATCCCCATAGATGCAACTGGTACCACTGTTTCTACAGATATCGATATCGCCGGGATAAATGCATATAACGCTCTAGCAGTGCTATTGCCGCATAATAATAAATGGGATATCATCCAATATCGCTAAATCTATGGCGATATCTGGCGATATCTTAAATGTGACTTTAGTAAATATGCCCCATATACATACTTAAAATAAAAACAAACACAGGCACACACTTACATAGAGATGCACACACACACATACATGCACACAAAAACACATTCACACACACTTATATAGAGATACACACACATACATGCACACAAATACACATTCACACACACTTACATAGAGATACACACACATACATGCACACAAATACACATTCACACACACTTACATAGAGATACACACACACATACACGCACACATGCACATACACATATACATGCACACACACTTACATACAGATACACACATGAACACAAACATATACATACAAAAACAGACATATATTTATATATAAAATGTATAAAGATAAATATTATTTGTTTATCTTTTAATCTGCATTGTAAGAAAGCTCTGTTTGCAGTTTAGAGTTTTCCTATTATTTATTTTACAGAAATTAACTATACCCTTTCCCCCACACTTTAATCAATGAAAAATGAAAACATATGCAGGAAGCATTACTAATAAGTAATATGTATTTATCTGCATCATACATACAGTAGTAATTTCCAGCATGAAGCTCCTTCACAACTCTCTTCAAACAAATTAGAGCATCTCTTAATCATAGTGCGAGGTCCTGGAACAGGGGTAGGCAGCATAGACAGACGCCTATAGGGAAAGTGAGGGTTGGGGTGGCACAGTATTGGGAAAGGGGGTGGGGGTTGAAAAAAGCTTAAAAAACTACTGTGCCACCTCTGTACCTGCTTAACTGTAGGGTGCTATATGGGGTACTGCTGAACTGTTTTGGGCACTATCAGGGAGGGACTTCTGCACAGCATGGGGCACTAAGGGGGAGGGACTGCTGCACTGAATCGGGTCCTGTGGGGGAGGAACTGCTGCACTGCATGGAGCACTATGGGGGAGGAACTGCTGCACTGCATGGGAAACTATAGGGGGCAACTGCTGCACTGCATGGGGCACCATGGGGAAGGAACTGCTGCACTGCATGGAGAACTAT
>WMED01021459.1:0-11910 GCA_019650415.1 Pipa parva
CATGCAAAAAAAAACAGGAAATGAGGAAGGGGGCAAACACTTTTTCACACCACTGTAACTCCTTCCAACCCTGCCCTTTCCCAAAGCCTGGCTCATATTATATGCACTAAGGAAGGAGCCAATTTGCTTAAAATAAGCTAAATTAAGCTTTCATATGCATTTAACTATCTGAAATGTAATCACACATGTACAGCATATTTAAATTACACAGGACGTTTAGTCAAGGAGTATTATAAGACTAAAACACTGTCTGGTACACAGACAGAAAATGTAATTTAGCAGCTATCTTTGCTATACCCTAAACTGATAATAGCATGCTTAGCTACAATCACTGCAGGATACTAAAGCTGGAAGTCACTAACCTGGTCAATATAATGCTGGCACTTGGACACTTCTTCTTCGATATCAAAACACTGGCTGGTAAGTGTAATTATCTGTTTCCTTGCATGAATCATCTTCCTAGAAAACAGAGTACAAGGTGTGCGATTATAAAAGTAAACGTAGAAGGATGCCATCATCAATAAAATATTTCTTATGACTACAACACTACAGTGTTTCTTTCAAAGACCAGTAACACCAGAAAAATACCCTTGGAATTGGCGTCAGTCTCCCTTCATAGTACTTGTACAAAGTGTATTTTTGAGTTTGAATTCCTAATGTGTATTTTTATTTGTTATATCTTTGGTGGTTGCCACTATGCTTTGTATGCTAAAGAGGAGCAAAGGTAGGGAGTCAGGGACAGGGGCCACATGCGATCACTGAGGCTATTATCTGCCCCGTGGGCACAAGAGTTGTACATTTTTAGGACAGCAGAGGGTAGTCTGAGTCAGCTATGCACCAGCATTGTAGGGTGATCGCCTGCTAAAACCACAATGGCAGGCATGCAAGTATTTCAAATTTTTCAAATTATGCAAGTATTTAGACTGCTTTCTTACCTCATTAGTACTGTGCACTATTAAGGAAAGGTTTTCAGTGGCGGTGCAAGAAAAAAAAATGACAGAGGGCTGGAGAGTATTGAATGTGGCTGTTTAATTTCAATGTATTTATTTTTTTATGTTTGGCCCATTTACAAGTCTACTGAGCTAAGATGTGCTAAGATAAAACAAAATCCTTTACAAAAAGCTTACAGGCTCGCTTTCTGGCAGCCGGAGTCCTCCTTTTCACTCTGAAACAGAGAACTCCAGCAGTACAGAACGCTTTGTGAAACAAAGAACTTAGCTTGCTGCAAGGTAAGCCCCAACTGTGTCAAAAAGGGGTTATTTAACAAAGCACATCCTGGCTGGCAATTAGCATGTGTCTTTAACCAGCCTCACCCCCCTTTACATTTTATATAAAACTGTGCAGTATACGTACAGTATTTATTAAGTGTCCCAGAAAGTCCAACAGATAAAATATGATTTGCGATAAGCAAAAAGAATAACAAACAAAAAAGCAATACAAATCGGGCATTTAAATTCAAAGCTAATATTTTTCAGTTACTGCATAGCATAGCGTTACTCTTTGGTTAAAAAGGCTGCATACATCTTTTCACTACAAGTCCATCCAAAAGGATCTGTGAAGACAATGTGCTATTTAAGTGGAAGCAAAAGCAAGTTTTTTTATTAGATTTCATAATGCAATATTCAGGCATCTACTTCCTGTGCCTGGAGGAGATGAAATGGATTCATCTTATTTGCCCAGTCTAAGTGTTCACTATAGACTCTGATGAACAGAACAAGTTTTGTTGATTGCAATATCCCTTTCATTGATTTAGGCCAGTGACATTATGCGTTTTGTGTGTGTGAGCCTACAACTAGATTCCCCTAAGCCTAAGCCCTCATATTCACTTACCTACAGAGCCTCCAAAACTGCTTGCAATTTAGCTTTCATTCATTTTACCATGAGAGAATAAACACAAGCATTTTCTCCATAAGACAGTTTAAATAACCGACTGGAGGTTTTCTCTGGTTGTGCAGGTAAATTAGTGAAGACCTAGGGTGTGCAGTAAAGCACTCAGTGTGTGACTGGCCTTCAAACCTCATAATGCCTGACCGGCTTTTATGCTTCTTTTGCCTTACCTCATCCAGTCGTGAGCCTTGCTGCGGAATGCTTCATACTTGCCAACACATTCATCCTTGAAGAGTGAGAATGCTTTTGTTGCATGTATACACAGCTTTTGCCTGCACAAAGAAGCATTCTTAAATGAAGAAAACCAAACTAATAATCCTGTATTTGCATCTACTTTATAACAATCTTGAGTATGACAGTCATAGACTATTCTCCCCGGGGACAAATCAAAATATCCATTTCCACAAAAGCATACTTTCCAAAGCAGGATGTATGTCCATGCTTCTTTAGGGGTGTCTAACTGCAATGAAAATGGTCCATGTCAATAAACCACTCTAAAATTAGTTTAAGGCCCCACTAGTATTATGTAACATTGTGCTGTTGCTCACTGGTTTTTGGCCTCATTACTATCCATGCAAAGTGCCAATGTCATGAGAATTTGCAACTGGAAGGTAAATATAAAGCATCCATAACACTGGTGTGGCCGCAGCCTTAGGTTTATAGGAAAGTAAATATGCAGTATCTGTAACACTGGTTTAGCCCCAGCCTTAGATTCATAGGAAAGTAAATATGCAGTATTTGTAACACTGGTTTAGCCCCAGACATAGTTTCATAGGAAAGTAAATATACAGTATCTGTAACACTAGTGTGGCCCCAGACATAGGTTGATAGGAAAGTAAACATAACAGCATCCACAACACTAGTGTGGCCCCAGACATAGGTTGATAGGAAAGTAAATATGCAGTATCTGTAACACTAGTGTGGCCCCAGACATAGGTTCATAGGAAAGTAAATATGCAGTATCTGTAACACTAGTGTGGTCAAAGTCTCAGGCTAATTGGAAACTTGACATGGACAAAGAGTGACAGTAAGGTAAAGGGTAAGTACAAGATGATATGGGCGTGTAAAGTAGTCTACTTAGCCTTTCTTGTTGGAAAAGAGATATTCCCAATCCCTGGGAATCTTCCCTGGCAAAAGCTGGGAATCTGTATGCAGTGTTCCAGTGAAGAAGAGGCATAGTGTGCCCCACCTCAGGGGATCCCAACTTAAAGCAAAGAAAGTAAATCACTGCACTTATATCGCTGGAGAAAATCGGGAATCCAGTCTCTAGTGTGGCCCTGGCCTATGGCAAAGAGTAAAAGAACACCCCCCATGCAAGCACATAAATACTATAACTTGTTCAGAAATAAAATAAGGAGATTTTTATCCTGGTGCTGTTCTATGTAACAGTTTACATTTAATGGTTTAATGGTAAAAATTGAATTTCACTTAACATCCCCAAGAAGATTTTCTGTCTATATAAACAAGTGTATTAACCATGTCCCTTTCCATTAAGGCATTTGAGAATAAAATATAAATTCTGTGATTGGGATGTGCAATAACATCTGCAGGTGCATTTACAGACAATTTCTCCTAAACCTTTACTTGCATCTTGATGTACTCAGCATGACATGAATTAGGAAGGTGATTTGCATAACATTAACCAACGAATCTACATAGTTCTGAATACATTCATATTAATGAGCAAATCTAAGGCGATTAGCATAGTATTTTGCAAAGCAATGATTGGTTGGGATTAATCGGGACCTGCAGTGTAGTTAAGCAGACATCATCAATTCCTGTGTATGCAAAGATAAATCCTCATACAAACCAAACAATAATGTTTATGCCAAATATTAATCCACTACCCCTATAAGCATATAAATAACATATGGAGGGAGCCCTGAAGGATTTTTATATCCATAGAGAGTATAAACTTATTCACTGTTTGGAAAACACCATGGATGACATTAAATTGAAGTAGTACTATACTGCAACATTATTTTGCTGTGTAAATCTGTGTCAGTGCTTGATAAAGAGCCAAGGTGACCGACTGATTTAAAAACAGTTTTACACATTTTTTGTTTGGTTTGGTGTGAATAGATCACAAAATGAAGCGAGTTAAAAAAAGGAATACACGCAGAAAGCCAAGGGGATGAAAGAGGCTTATTCATCAAAGTGAGAAATGAATTCTACTGTCGAAGTGAATTCTAGTCACTTTGGTTGCTATGCTCAGATAGCCATGAATTCTCTACTGCTTATTCACTAAACAGAAAATTCCCACAGTGAAGAAGCAGACAGTAGCAGCCCTGCCATCAGCCACCTGATTTGCAACTTTGATCTAGTGAAGTCAAACTTGAGAATACAACCCAGAATGCCTTGCCATATTCACTAATTCAAAAAAGACTCCAATGCTTGATGAATAGGTTTATTACCTGTGCATGTGCACACAAAATGGCTGGTCGTATGCTTTAACACCAAGACAAACCACCAGGTGTGACCTCTGAAACCTTGATGTGGAAAGCCTGTGGTGATTAGACTAAGTGGCCTTACCCTGAATACATGGAGAGATTACAAATTCCAGATTCTAACAGCAGCTTCCATGTAGAATCCCGATAACAGAACTTAAAGTGCCAAGACTTCCCAACTAACACAATGTTTCAGAAACATAATGGCTCTTCCCTACTGCAATACATTATCCAGCAAATAGGGAAGGAATAAATGAAGTTCTTACACCTCTGAACAATGCCAGGGAACTTACTTGTCAAACTTGTGTATCTGTTCCTCATTGTAGGTAAGTCCTGTGAAGGATGAACATGTATGCAATAAACAGCATTTTAAATTAAATGCAATATTTATTCTTTTTTTTTTTTTTTAATTACCGGTATGTGGATTATTTAAAAGGGGAAGTAAAGCCTAAGACAATTTCAGTTATTTCAACATTTATCCCAAAATAAGTATTTTTTTCCCTTTACTTTCATTAAGATACTACCCCCTAGATTTACTGGCTGCTTCCTTGTATCAGGTAAGAATTAGATTGTTAAAATACAAATATAATCCATCTTTTTTTCATTACCCCACCACAGCATCTGCTTGACAAATTTACAGGTTGACCATTATATCACAGAGCAAACTGCAGCAGCTGTAACAATTTTTAAAAGTCACTAAAATTCTACCTTGGGTGAAAGTTTTACATGGAGCAGATAACAACATACCAATAGTTTTCCTTTAGATAAATAATGAGAAATCAAAGTTGTTATTTTACTCCTTCTTTAAATTGATTCTAGCATCTACCACAGCATCATTTTTTTAGTCTTGGGTTATTAATTGCCTTTGTTTGCATGAGCCAGAGTTGGGGGAGCAAACTGGGCAATTGTCCAGGGCCCCCAAGCAGCAAAGCTCTACTGCTGACTTACCCGGCTCTGCTCTCCTCCAGCACTGCTTATCAGGATCTCAGTTAAGAGCTGGCTTGGCATTGGACAGAAAAAGCCAATCCCTAGCCCTCTCTTAGCTCCTGATCAGCAGCTTGATAAGAGCAGAGTCAGGTAAGTCTGCAGTTGTGCTACAGACTTATTGCCGGCAGCTGCCTTGGAGTCAGGGGTCATTGAGAGGTCTGAGGGATGATTCAGTGGGGAGCAATGCTAGGTTCCCACTAGGTTTTCCTAAGGTCCCCAGTTTGTTTAAATGAAGAATGAAAAAAATATTTAGTACTGTGTAGGCTCCCCTGCAATTCATCTAACAGCACTCCATTCATACTTTCAGAGATGATGTTTTTCCACTAGGTGTGTGCTGCAGGCAGATGTTCCCCAATACATCGGGATTCCTGTGCACCTCAAAGATATTGTGCCACACAATAAAGTTCTAATTCAATCACAAACCTAGTGTGAAAGTGCTAAAAGCACCTTAAGCTGGCATGACTGAGTGCTACAGAAGAAGTACAAGTGGAGACTGGGGCATGCACTGTACTGAATAATTCTTTAGGTTTCCAATGAAAAATCAGTCACTGCTGACACTGAAGGCACCGAGCAAGGGGAAGACTTGTTTTGCGCAAGAGTTTGGTTCTGTGTTGTTATATAGAGAACCTAGCGATGAATCGGATCAAACAAACAAAAAAATTAGGTTACCTTTAAATATAACTGTTTCTACTCAAAAAATACAATAGGAAATATTGAAAAGGTGATGGTATTCAGTTAATAATGTCAATATCAATACTGCTAAACATCAGTATCAACTAAACTTACTTTGTGGCCATCTATAGTCTCATTCAGTACTTCTGCTTTAACCTATATGTTGAAATGCGTATGTGTAGAGTGTCAGTGTTCTCGCCTCTCAGTTAACTATCCCCTATCAAGTAGGTAAACACAAATTTATGAAATGTTGCATTTGTGCTGCATTAATGATGGCAATAGGGTATGCATTTATATATCGGGGTATTGTTTTCATTATGATTACAGTTGTATGGTAAATGCAGAACCAGCAACTGATGGATAAAAAGCAGAACCAATACGAAGCAGTGCTGGGGTTCATTCATAATATTAACTTCATGTAAATGTGCATACTCTAATATTTGTTTACCTATTAAAAGAAAAATGTACGCAGTAGATAAAATTTGGCATGTTTCCTTTAACGGAAGAGAATTGTTTGCCTTATGCTACAACACAATTACCTATGGCTAAATAGATGCCATAAGAGGAATACTTACGGCGCTGGGCTTTATCCTTTTTGAACTGGCAGTATATTTCTGTTATAAAATTTAGCAACACTTGTAATTTCTCCACACTAGAGGGAAAAACATGAAATTGGATTTGAAATTAGCATTTTTGTATCTCCCCACTAAGAAAAGCCAATGTGAATGTGTCTCTTTACTTTCTGTCAGCTGGGTATGTGCCTTCGGTGCTGATCCAGGGGTCCAAGATGGGTCCTCCAGGGGATAATTTACTTTTCATTTCTTGTAGTGAAGTTTGCAGATTTTGCTGTAGAGTAGAAAGCTGCAAAGAAATTCACACTAGTAATAGGTCAGGTCTCGGACACCTAAAACAAACAAATGTGAAGTGGCTGCAGACTATATCACTGGCTGCTGAAGACGTGAGGTATCCTGTGTTATTTAATTGGCTGCAACACGTTCCTAGAAACTCTGCAACTCGTTGGGGAATATTTAGAAAAGTTGAATTTTTTTTTTTTTTTAAACGCTTAACATTGGAGAAAGTGTTTATTTTTTATCATGTCACTTTTTTAAAGTACTTACATTGTACATGGCTACATTTCTATTACATTGAAAAGTTGTTCTCCTTAATATATAAATAGCAGCGGCCTTTATAAACATCCCCCATTGAGGTGAGAGAGTTGTTCATAACTGGCTCAGCTCTTAGATTTTGGTAAATGTGCATGTGGAACTGTAAATAGAGCAGCACTCTCTCATTACTAAGAGTGAGTTTTGCCAGCAGATCCTCTCGCTGCTTTACCGATTGTGTTCCAGTCACTTAAACCTGCAGGTAAAATGGCCACAACTCTATTGTCAGCTATATGAATCCCAGCATACACTGCTGCAGTTCTACAGGCTGCTTGTACCATTTTGTGTTACAGCACTAACTGGAGACAAGTAGAATATAGATTAATCATAAATCTTATGCAAAGCTTCTTTTTACCAGTATCAAAAAGTGTGTGTTGTATCACAAAATATAAGTACTGCATTACTTTAGGGTTAAGCCTTCTTCGTTCCATGTCGGGATGGACTAGAGACAGGAGATAATGAAGAGAAGCATATCAAAAGAATTTAACAAGGGGTACCCAGTGGGAACAGAGCCTATAATATGCATACCAGAGTGCCCAATGGTGAAAAAGCACCCCCAGGATACAGAGTGAGACAAGTCTATGTTAGTCCAAGATGGACAGAGAAGCTGTTACAGTCCCAGAAGTTTGCGCTAGAGATAATACAGGATATGAATGGTTATTATTACCGCACAATGAGAGAGTAATGGGGTAGCTCTCTAAGTGTAAGGTAGACATCCTACCTTCACTTATGGCTAACCAGTGCGAAGGCTAAGGTTTTCATTAAGGAGTTAACATCCAAGAGCCAAAGGCCGGTGTCACCCAGATCCAACCCCTGCAACTTGTTTCCTATCTTCTAAGTGGAGATTTCTGCTGTTACATTTACTTGTTATATAGGTATCTAATTTATAATAAAAAGGTACATAAAAAAGTGATAAAAGGAAATATCTGATGCATCAATCACTGTCCTCCTCACCACCATCTACAGGCAGGGTATACTGGCCTCTAAGGCAATTGCCCATAGTATTTATAGGAGGTAAATGCAGCAAAAGATGGCAGGAGAGGGAAACAGACTTAAAGAAGTTAAACAATAGGGAATTCAAATGGAAAAACTTCATGTATATCAGAATATGTAAAATGCTTATTAAACAAGCAAATCAATTAAAAAGTATGCAGAAAAACAAAAGGTTTTTGGCATACTTACATTTAGGAGCTTGCTTTGTATTGCATAGACATCCGATTCAACACTTGTCTGCATGATCTGGTTGTACCTGAAATTAAAATGATACATATTGAAAATAAAATGACAAATTATAAGATTGTGAAAAAGCAATCTATATACTACTGTACAAAAATCAGTTAACGTGTAAAGAAAAAAATATCCTGAGAAGTATAGATCATGAGGACATATTACTTATTTAGAACTATTCTTGATGTTTAAATCTATCTGATGCCTATAATGATTCCTTCCCAAACTTACAAACCATTTTATCTGTATTTTCATGATTTGGCCACTGGAGGGTACAGTTTCACTAAAGATAGATACCTTGTCAAAGGGTACACATTAAATGTAAAACTTCATGTGTTATAAATTTCAATCTAAAGTGCTGCTCAGTAATTAGACTGACATTTAAGATGTTGAATTACACTGGATGCTAAGAGCAAAGGTACAGTAGACATTTATGTTGCAGTTTTAACATACGTGGTTAAAGACACGACAAAACATTTTAAAAACTACAACACATTGTGTCCGATTTACGTGAATGGGCAATGACACAAGTGCTTTGAGCTGTGTCACATTGGCTTTGCCAATGGAAAAAAAAAATACCCCTACGATACCATGACAAATATCAAAGCGATATGCATGATTGCCCATTCAACTGAAACAGGCCTGTGATTGGTCAGCATTTTAACCACATATGATATGTGTGACAAAACACCTAGTGAAGCTTTGCCTTTAGTTCATCAGCCCACCTTTACCAGTATGAAATTATTCATCTTCATTTCTCACTGAAACAAAAGACTTTAATAAAGACAAGGAATCTACCATCTATGTATTGTTCCGGTTCCAGTGTAAAAGGCCATGATTGTGTGACCTTCCCTTTAATACAATCTAAGTTACCAAGTACAAGCTGTCTAATAAATTAATATTTAGGGGATGCTTCTGGCCTGCAATTTTATGTTATAAAGACCACAAGGTCCCCTGCTGATTCCAGGCACTGAGGCGCTAGATGTGGCAGGTGTAGCATGTATATAACTACTAACTGCACTGGTCAGTAAATTTGCAGAGTATTGGGAAGTCAGCAAGCACACCGGTGGATTAGCCATGATTGATGAGATCACAGCACCTCGCAGGTATCTCTAAGCTGCAGCCTTCCTTGTGGCTAAATAGGAGTCTGGGATTGGAGAAATGGAGCACTCTGGGAAAGAGAAGTGCAACGGAGCTGGAGGTGGGAATCAGCAGCATAATGCAAGTTATGGCAAACAAGTGGCAATGATACTGTCAGAGTGTGTTCTACACTGTATCTGAAGGATTTTAAAGCAAAGCACTCTGGGATAGGGCTGGAAAAGCTCCTTGAATGTTAAGGTATAGTTAAATGTATAAAATCTTACATTTACAACTGGCAATTTAAAGGCAAACATAAGGCTGATGAGGCCCTTGGTGAAAATGTGTTTGACACACCAGATTTAGGGCTTGTTTACACTAGTAACACTGTAGCTGCTACTCAGAAGCAGTCACATTGGCGGTACAATTTGTAGCAAAATGTCAGTTTACACTTGAGATTATATATTAATATTAATATGATTTTACCACGTCTAAGTAGCTGCAGCTATAAAAAGATCATGTGGAGTGAAAACAATGTGAGACAGCCAGGGAAACAACATAATTACTGCAGTAAGTGTAAACAAGGACTGTGCAATTTAAGTAAAACTTCTTTTGTTAATTGTAACTACTAGATGAGTTGCGTGAAATAAGCAGTCATATTTCTCTCCCAGAAACTGTTACAGTCATTGTTGCCTGTGTAAACTATCCTATAAGGGCTCATTTACTGGAAACTTTTTTTTGCAACGCACAACACTTTGAGAAAACAAATATGATGGTTAACAACAGCAGCTTTTACTGCAGGTTAAGATGCCTGTACTTTGTTAGTGAGAATCAGCCCTTTTGCAGATGATGTACTGCAGTACCCCTTCTTTTCTGACAACAAATGATCAGAATAAGGATAATTACTGGATACACTAGAAGAGAAAGTAATCACAGGTATGGGGATCAATTTGCAAAAAATGATTAATTATTTGATAACTATATCCAGTGCAATGGATAAATAATTCAATATAAACAGCTAACCATATCTTACTGTCCTATCTCTAAGACTAAAACTAAAACCACTTCATTGTTAATGGAAAAAACTCCATGAAGATGGTCATTTAGATTTATAAATAGAAATTGACATTGACTTGAGGTTAAGGAAACATGAGCCTACTTTCTCATCATCAGAGTGTGCTGCGTACACTTACTTTGTAAAACACCAATTTGTTTTATCATGGCAAATAATTCTATATGTCTTGTAAAAATGCTATCATTAAAGCTGAATTGTAAATTTGTATTGTCGCGTTTTTATTTTTAACTTTGCTGATTGCAGACAATGTTTTCTTTTAAATAGGCAGCTACCCTTTGTCATTGTACATAGTTTAACCCCAAAATCCAAACAAAGCAGCAATTTAAAAAAATAAATAAACAGGGATGTGCAAATCAATCCTATAATACAGTGGTGGTGAAGCAATGGCACGCATGCTAGAAAGAGCACTCAGATCCTGCTATGTGGGCACACTCGCCATCGCACATCAGTTGCTCCCCAGCAGGGAACCCAGGACAGCTGTTGTTCCAGATCCCCTGGCGAGCGAGCGCTCCTTTTATGTACTGTATATGTGTGTAATTGCACATACAGCTGAAAACTGTTAGTGTAGGCTTTGGGTCAGTGCTTACTCTGACAGACTTCTGCCCTGACGCAAGCACAATGATGTCACTCATCAGCATATGCACTGCAGAAGAAGGCAGTTTGGGCACTTGGTGCCAAAAAGGTTCACCACCACTGCTATAGCAGATATAAAAGGCATAGGGGTCATTTTTTTGGAGTTACTAATCCTTTTACAAATGGAGCTCACATGGATTCCTTGTCTCCCAGTTATAAAACACATTATGTAGTAATAATAATAATAATATAAAGTTTAAGCAAAGACAAGGGAGTATAGTTGATACCTTTTATTGGCTAACGGAATAAAAGATTTAAGCCGTTATTCTAGTTTATATATAAATATATTTATATATATTTATTCCGTTAGCCAATAAAAGGTATCACCTATACTCCCTTGTCTTTACTTTTGACATTTAAAGCACTTTACTCTCTTGCCCCTCCCTACATCTCTTCCCTTGTGTGCCCATATACACTTATCTTTCAACTCTTCTCCTCACAAGGCAACCTTCTTCATGAACCACTCACTAAGACTGTCCAATCTTGTCTTAAATCCTCCCCTCTTGCTGCCCCTTATCTTTGGAATTCTCTACCCCTCTACCTTTGCCAAGAACAATCCATCAATATCTTCAAATCTAAAAATAAATCTTACCTCTTGGAGCACTAGCACTAGTTTTCATGTCTATATTTTATCTTTAAGCAACTGTTGTATTTATATTTAATTTTCTTGATCAATTGGCACCTATAGGCTAATGAATTGACACTTTATGCTACTGCACTTGTTACCCTCCTATCTGTTTAT
>WMED01021460.1:0-11909 GCA_019650415.1 Pipa parva
AAAGTACACCTAAAGTGATGCATGCACACAGTCAGTGGCCCTGTGGGCAAGTTCCACCTCTGTGGGGCAATCTGGGGAGTGCAGGGCAATAGGTGGCCATGTGGGGCAATCAGCAGCTCTGCAGGGAAATCAGTCAGCTATACAGAGTAATCAGTTGCAATGTAATCCAACCAGCAGGTCTGCAGGCAATCTGCCACACTGCATGGCAATCTGTGGCCCTGTGGAGCACTTAGTATCTCTGAGGAGAAGTCTGGGTCTGTGTGGGGAAATCTGAGTTATATGCAGCAATAGATGGCACTGCAGGCAATATGTGGGTTTGGAGGGGTAATATGCAGCTCTGCAGATCAATCAGTGGCTCTGCGGGGCAATTGGCATCTCTATAGGTAAATCTGGGGCTGAATGTTTTAGTTTAAATTTAGTAGTATTATATTGTAGCCATCTTTTGTCATTGTAGATGAGAAAATTCTTCATTGCTATATATTGATATCTTAAGGCATGCATTGCTATAAATCCCATGATTCCCTGACATGTATTTATTAACTGGATGAGTATATTGTTAGCTGAGGGAATGCAGAAGAAGTCAACAGAACTTGGAGAAGATGAAGCATTGACATATTTTAAAAGCATAGTGTTAAACATAATAGTTGAAAATACATAAAAGTCAAAAATGGAGTGCATGTGTTTGTCTGGCACTAACCTGGAAAAGACTAAAAGACACCAACAATTCAAAGCACTTCCAAATACATGAAAATGCCTTTATTTACCTAAGTACATACCAGTTCAAGACATCAAAGGACTGTCCTAGAAAGCTTGGGAAATTCCCCTTTACACTAGCTGAACTGAGCTAAACTCTCCACTCCAGTTTTAAGTAACAGAGAAAGGCAAGGAAACATGATTTAAATACCAGCTAGTAGCTCAAAACATACAGTTACTGGAAGCAAATCCCCAACAACGAATGCAGACACTTGGAGGATGCCAGCAGCTTCCAAAAGCTAGGGCGGATAACTAAGTATCAGTGAAGATTGTTGGGTGTCCCAGATACCAGTGTTTAACCAACAGTTCTCAGGGTAACAGCAGGGCCACAGCAAAGCACCATGGAAGCAAGAATACAGGGAGAGCTTTCTAAGATAACACCACTCAGTAATACACAAACAGGCAAGAAAATTCACAATAGAAGTAACAGAAAAATTCACTACATTCCTTGAACCAAAATACTTTGCCAAGGAGGTGTGGCTTCATTGAGACTATAAAACCTCAACACTGCTGTAATTCATCACCTCATTGACTAAAGGGTGAATTCACCTGTGGAATTCACTTACCATAGATGTGTCTATACTCTTCTGTAGTCATTCAGCTATTCCTGCAGCTATACAAGGCAAGTAGTCATTCCTCCAGGTAACCTTTGCCACAAAGACAGTAATCTCTTCTTATCTCTTCGTACCCCATTGGGTGAATCTCCTTGCTGGGTGGATCCTTACCATCAGCTGGGCAGGGGAAGAAAGAACACATTCACTAAGGGACATTTCCCTATATAACTTTTGTCACAAGGATCAACAATAGACTCTTACTCACATGGAAAACCCACGTGACACACATTTTATAGATGTCTACAGCAAGACATAATAAAACAGTTCTTTTCATTAACAATATTATAAACAGAGACTTGTTACTAGCAAAATAATCAAACTATGATACTGCAGTCTGAAATCCACAGAGAGAACATACCCTATCCCCCTTTTATACAGACTGGGTTTTAGGACTAACTGCTCAGCCAACGTCTCTTATCTGGAGCATCTTTGATAAGAAAATGCCTCTCAGGTAAGCAATAAGAGAGTGAGAGAGTTTTATGAGAGCTATTCTTAACATAATGATCTTCAAATGTAGAATTAATAAAACATAATTTTATATCCATTCAGTGATCCGTAACAGGTTCACAGCAGACAGATGCTAATTCCTTGTAGACATTTTGCCACAAGGCAAAGATATCATCTGCTTTGCTAAGGTTTGTGAGTAGTAAAAGTTTGCAGGAGGGCCCCAGAGGGTAAGACAGCAGTCTGCTTGGCAATAGATTCAGCATTGTGCATGTGGTCTGACAATGCCAGCAAGAAAACAGGAAACTATGTACAAGAGGGAGCCAATGAGAATTCTGACATCCTGAGAAACAGACAAAATCAGCTGGCCATATAGAAATCATTGTTCCCTAACAGTACAAGGCATTCATTTTGCTGTTCTTAGATATGCCTCCTCTCTCAGACACTCGGGTTTGTGGCACAGGACTTTATAGCATCTGAGATAGGGGGATTGTCTAAAAAAGCAAAATGGATGCCTTGTATTAGTAACAACACAATGCAGGAGCTCATAACTTCTTAAAGGTGAATATATAGTGTTAGTATAGCGTTACATACTGAAAAGGAGGTAATAGAATTGTACTTTATATTATTTGTATAAGTCACACAGAAACAAACTGAGATGAAATGAAAAGAATACTGATTTGACTGGATTTTGATTTCCTTTTTATGAGATTTCAGTAAACAATGGCATGGCGTGAACTCTAGACCTCAGTTGACTGTGTAAAACACCCTTGTGTTTTGATGTGGTAAATCGCAACTAGATAAGTTGCAATGCAAATCAGGTCGCCCATTGAGGTCAACGGGGATCCATTTTTCAGCATTTTGTACATTTCCAAAGCAGAGTATGACCAGCAGGCATTTGATGATTAGAGATTCCCGTTAACTTTATTTCACCCTGCCTCCACCACCCCTTCCCATAAACATGCCAATCTATCTTTGTCCCAGATACAAATATTCAGTTGTGAAACAGAGCTTCAGGGAAAGGCTTTGCCGCTTGTGGGAAATAACTGCCCCACATTGATTTCAATGGGCGACCACAATAAAACATTTGTTGATTTTCCTAGTCATGTTTTAACATTACAAGATACCTTTGGGGACTGTTCCTGCAGTACAAGGTGTGTAGAAAAGTCACAATGCGTTTTGTCATGGCTGCCTATTGAAGTCATGGTTTCTATTTCACTCTTAGTTTGCCATTTCCCTTAGATTTTTAATTGAAAAGGATATTTTATATAAGGATTTTTACCCAGTGGGAGTTGGGTGTAACAGGATTGTATTTTTTGAATAAAATAATGGAAATGAAAAACCACGCATGTGAATGAAGAGCAAGGATGACATTGAACACACAGCTGTCATTGTTCTCAATGGCATATTTTCAGCATTTTTCACAACACGCTTTTTTTTTTTTTTTTAAACAATGTGCACCTATACAACAGTGTGACCCTGGTCTTAGGTTGTGTGTAAGAACAGTCAGAGAATACCAGAGTCAGGATTGAGAACAGCCTGTGTATTTATTTTACCAATCTGCTGTTAGGAGCAAGTGTGCCTAATTCTCTGCATTCCCTCTCCACTTTTAAAACCAAACTGAAATCCTTCCTTAGGGAGCATTAGTACTATTTATATGTATATATATATTTTTTTTTCCTTAGTTATTTATGCTTATTATATGTATTTATTGACCAATGTTTCAACACATTGTTATTATGTTGTACATTATGTACATTGTTATGACTGCACCCACCTGGTGATCCTTTAGTAGGCTAGACTGACCCTTGGATAACTCTACACTTTATCATCAAACTCACTTATGAGTCTAGAGGGTGAAATTTATTAAAATAATAAATGTATTAAACTCGGAAAAGCGCAAACCCCTAGGGTGAAAATGAATAATTTTCGCCCTAGGGGTTCAATTGGAAAATTCCATAAAATGTTTTCCTGTTGACGACTGGAGGGTTTTAGAGGTTTTGTGAAGTTTTCAGATCAAATGGAAAATAATCAGATTAAAGGAAATAATCTTACTTCTAAACTTATTTCTTTCATTCAAATAACAGTCTGTAATACTATTGGAATTGACCTGATACAAATATAGTATTATGGATAACTGTAAACTCTAGGATACAATATAAAATAACAATGTTCTCACAGAAAGAATTCCATACAATATCTGTAATACTGAAACTTGGCTCATCTAATTTTGGATAATCAAATTATATTGGGATTTGACTCCTACTTGTCTAATTCCCTTCAAGTACACTGCATTCTAATGCTGTGAGTTGGCATGGTCTGACTTTCTCATCCTTTGTTCTATGGAAGAATACCTGGAATCTGGGGCAGAATTACGAGGGGGATATTTCTAAAAGTGGTCAAGTTGTTTGACCACTTAACATTAGAGAAAAACTGGTTTTTTTTGGGGTTTTTTTTTTTTACTTATTATTATTATGCCTGTGTCACCAATTTCTGAAAACTTTTTTCACCATGTCAAAAGTCATGTTTTGAAAGTCTCATGCGATTTTTTTACTTCGAAAAGTTGTTTTGGATCCTGTAAAAATCAGCAGAAATATTTAGAAATGTGCCCCCAAGAGACCCCCTTGAGCTCCACACAACAGAACAAGAAAAACCTGCTGTTTAAAACACAGAAAACTTTCAAACTAGGAGACAAAAATGGTAAACCATTAGCATACTTAGCAAAAATGGATGACCACTCCACAGCCATTCCCAGAATTAAGAAACCACAGGGTGAACTTAACATACAACCAACAAGACATTACAGAAGTCTTTGTAAAGTTTTATAAAGATCTTTATACATCCAGAGCTAGGTATGACTTCACACAACTGACCCAATACTTAAAACACATCACATTTCCTACTTAAACACCCCAGCAAATGAAGTACCTTGACCAGCCCATCGCAGAACTTGAAATAGCACAAGTCATCTGCAATATGACAACTAATAAAACCCCAGGCCCAGATGGAATACCATTTGAATGGTACAGAATGCACAAAATAATACCAAGATTACTGACATTCTATGGTCAGACTTTTGAAAACTTTGAACTCACCAAGTCATTATTTGTAGCCACAATAATAATGATACCTAAACCTGGAAAAGATTTGGAGCAGTGCGCCTCATACAGATCCATTTCCTTGCTAAACTACAACTTTAAAGTCCTGGCCAAACTAGCTGCCACTTGTCTAGCAAAAATGATCACTTTACTCATACATCCTGATCAAACAGGATTTATGCCAGGGTGTCAGGAAGGTCACTTACTGGTGCTCTTCATGGATGCGCACGGTTTCGTTGTGGAAAAATGATGTGGTTGTGAAAATGCGCCATCAAGCTTCCTTTCCGAAAATGCACTGCAGTCCTGCCGCGATCGCGTCATTTACGTTTTCCCAGCAAAACGCCTTTAGGCGTATGGAGGCGTTTTTTCTTTTTCTATATAATATCTGAATTAATTTACGTTCTGAGGAGGTTTTTACACTTCCCAGTGTCCATCTGGAGTAGTTACAACTAATAGAAGTCCATCATCATTTATTCATAAGGCTTGAAAGTTTGTTTATCTGGTGAGCATTTAGGGATTATATATCCCACATTCACTTTGTGGTGAATCACAGTGGCAGTTTTTGAAACATTATTGTTTCTCTTCACTCATGATTTGGTCACTCTTTTTAACATCAGTTACTACTATTGGCATGTTTGGGCTTTTTCTTATATATTTCTTCACATTGATAAGGCAATATTAGGTATTTTTGTTTGTGCGCTTTCTTTACAGAATTGGGTTTTTGCATTGTGAAAATAAGTCAAATATGGAAGAGGAAGAATGTGTTAGTACCCGCCAAATAAAGACTAATTATTTTCCCAATCACAACATGTAGCCATGAGATGTAGACACTAACAATAATAGATGAAAAATCTACTGTGTTTCCCCAAAAATAAGACAGTGTCTTATATTAATTTTTGTTCCTAAAGTTACACTATGTCTTATTTTCAGGGGATGTCTTATATTTCTCTAAAGAAAAAATCACACTCATACAAAGTTTAAAAAAAAAAAAGGGAACAAATACAATATTTAAAATACACTGTGCTGCTTTCCCCACAACTCCCTTCCCACACTGTGCTGCCTTCCCCACAACCCCCCTCCCTCCCACACTGTGCTGCTTGCCCCCCTTTCAGAGGACATGGAGTAGGGAGGGGGTTAAACAGATCTTACTCACTATACTATTTTCACTCGCTCCCTGCTCCATGTCCTCTGAAGGGGGGGAGGGGCTCTATCTCAGTGCTCGCCCCACCTTTCCCTTTTAACTACCTCTTCCCCTGCTTGGCTCCGTCTGCAGTAGATTACTGTTACAGCGCTCCTCACTTCCTCCCACACCGCTCTTGATTACATCATTAGTGTGTGCCTGGGGAGGCAGAGAAGAGCGCTGTAACAGGAGGGTGTCTGCAGAAGCCGGTATTCAGGGTGCCTTAATTCCGGGGGGGGAGTCTTATTTTCGGTGGGGTGCCTTATTTCAAATGCCACAGTAAAACATCCCCCCTGCCTTATTTTCGGGGAAACAGGGTATGCCTTAAAACTGGTGATGGCTAGTGTCACTAACATATCTAGAATGTATCAACTCAGAGATGTCTCTGGATGGCAGGATAACCAAGCAGAAACTGACTTATTTTGGACACTTGATGAATGCAAATCTGATAGTAAAACAGATGCTGCTCAGAATGATAAGTGGTTAAAGGAAACAGGAAAGACAAAAGACCCATTGGCTAGACACCAGGAACATATCAGGAAGGACATGGGAATGAACATCAAGCAACTTAAAGAATCCATAAAGAACAGAGAAGCATGGAGGGAACTAGCCTACAGAGGATACAAGATTTGGACATGACTGAAAATATATAATTGGATTGGAAATAATCCCACTCCAAGAATAGTTTATAAACCTCTTTTTCACTATTAGAACTGTGCACTGAGAATGTACGTATAATTTTATTTATAAAGTGCCACAAATATATGCTGCGCTGTACAATTCAGCAATACAAATATAATACAGACATGGGAAAAGCGCATTAAACAATACAAGTATAATATCACAAAGATACTCTACTTTACATGCCACTTTATAAAGGGGTATAGGATTCCAGATGTGTGGGGCAGAAAGAAAAAAAGGGTTTAAGTTGAGAAAGGCCTTAAGATGAGAAAGGGCAGTATTGGTGTGTGGCATGCAAAACTGGTTGCTTTGGGAGGAGCGCAGTTGACATTGAGGAATGTACGCGCATACAAGAGAGGAACCTGTTGATTTTTCAACCTGTTGATTAATGCTAAAATTCAAAAATCTCAGTCTCGAAAAACTCAACAAAATCTCAAGAGAACAATGCAAGACTTCACTGGGTAAAGTCGAGAGTGGTCTTTCAGAGTTTAATACATTTCTTCAGAGTGTGTTTAATAATCACTGAGCTCCTGTTTGATAATTTTAAAGTAGAGTGCTACAGTTGAACTAATCCTCACAATATATACATAGATATATGGATCTGTGTATCCCAAAATATGTTGTGGAGAAAATAAGGTTTTGTGGTTAAATCCATGTCTGCAGCTTCTTCTTCAAACTGCATAGAAATTATAAAGGATAGTAACTTCAAAAATGTAATTTAAATGAAATTAAAAATGTAAAATAGCCCAAATGCACTATACTATGGTTATGCACTATGATACTGCTACTAATGATAATTATTATTTCATTTTTGCTGTACCAGACCCCTTGGGATACATGGCTCCCAGTGCACTGTGTGCTCGGTGTGTTTTTTTCTGTAGATTATATTGGGTGTGATGCAGGGAGTAGCCTAAACCTTATATTCTATTTCACTCCCTCTCCATGAGAGGGGGCTTTTGAGCTTTGTTTTTACTTTACACGAGCCTTGGATTTTAATGTCTTGTTAATAAAATTTGGATGATTTTACTTTGGAGTGCTGGAGCAACTGTTTATCTGTTTGCTACTTGATTGTGGGCCCATTTACTCCTTGGCACCCGCTTGCTTCACTTACTACAGCTGTGGATTGAGCGATCCTCCAGCCTTTTGTTTGTATTTTCAATGCTTTGACTATTATCTGAAGGGTTATTCCTTTTCCGATTCTCTTTCAGTGTGCTCCCTCATTCCAGGTTCTCATGTTCCTTAATCATATGCTTTTACAGATGTTTTCTTAGAACAGAACCAGGTACATATAGAATCCTGGCTTTCTGAATACTGGTTAAAAATGTCATTTAGAAATATGCAATAAATTCATGTCCACACTAGTATACTTTTTATCCAGTTTGTTTAGTAGAAGAAGTTTTTTCTAATTTTTCCTCATAGGAGACTGATAAAAAGTAATCCAAGCCAAGTTTGTGTCTTCCTTGGTTTATGAAATTTGACTATGGAAAAACGATAAGAAACAGACCATTTATCTTTATTAATATATCTCCAGGTCACTTAATTAACATGCTCCCTAATTGTAGATCTTGAACTGGGACAACAGCTTTCTAAAATACAACTGAAGAAGTCTTGATTTCAGCCAACATATGTGCTATTAGTAATCTTGTTCAATACATAGAGGATAATATACCCCTATCTGTATTTTATGAGGATATCAATAGACACGACGAAGTTCCATGAACATACAAAAGCATGAGGCTGCAGGCTTCCAAGGTGGCTTTTAATAACCTTACAAAATATTGAAGGGTATATTATTCTCTATAATAAACATAACCGTTTTTTTAAACCTGTTTAATAATTATTGATAATTATTATGGTTAAAACAGTTTTTTTTTTTTCATTTCTTTTCTAGATTCATCTCTTACTCGTGCCATTTTATCACCCAGAAAATGTTAAGGTTGTAGCTTGTTCAGAAAGACTACAATTTACATGATGACATATCATCCACAAGAGAGTATCATTGCAGAAGGACCAGTTGGTGGTACTTAGTCAATTGTTTCACCTAAACCTATGTGCTGCAGTAACACTATAGAAATCACATAGGTTACTACCTTCATTTCCAATGATGTACTACAAGTCATATCACAGAATGAGTTGAAGTTGGAAGCAATTAAAGAAAATTATTTGTAGCCCTGTATTAATGTTCCATGCATGCATAACTAGAAATCCAGTGATCCCTATTAAATTATTTTAATCATTGGAAAGGTACAATGGCAGTGAAGAAAAGTGGCTTTGAAAAAGAACTAACACCAACATGTTTTAAAATTATGTTCTTAAATGGGAAAGTAGACTGATGGTTGCTTTATATTATAATAAGACATTTCTAATCTCAGAAGTACCCGTTTATAAGGTTATAATTTACAGGAAGTTCCATACACTTCCTCTGCGTAGTGTGTGTTATATTAATGTCATATGCACAAATAGGTGACATGATGTACTAATTTATTTATATGATCTTTTAAAGGCACTTGCAGACTAACAAATGATTACCCTTCATAAATACAATAACAAATATCTAAGCTATAATAGGCATATAAAAAAAATAATAAAAAATATCCCAAATATTTATTTACATACAATGTGGTAAAAGGAAGAGAAGTACAGAATGTGGGTGAATACAAACTATAATAATACTATTAGTAGGTTAATGTTTCTTCTGAGAAGGCCTTGACTGATAGCTGTTCCCAGGGTACCACCTCTAGGTTCTCTTTTTCTCCTTAGACTAAACAATGTAATCATTTATATAATTTATAATATGGTATTAATGATATTAGACACGGAGGACAAGACTACATATAAGCACAAGGGGGGGAATTCACCATTCAGCAAAATGAGCTCCGAATCCTTCAGCTCACTTCGCAAATGGTGTTATGCGCTCGCTAATGTCCTGCACGTGGACATCAGCGAGCGCATTAAAGGGATTCCAGTCTCGGCGAGACCAAAAGAGTTGCCTCGCCGAGACTGGAATCCCTTTAATGCGCTCGTTGATGTCCGCGTGCAGGACATTAGCGAGCGCATAACACCATTTGCGAAGTGAGCCGAAGGATTCGGAGCTCACTTTGCTGAATGGTGAATTCTCCCCAAGGTCTCAGATGGGGGTTATACAGAACACAGCACTCCAAGGTGTCTTGTAATCTCCTGATTGGAATTCTTTAATTTGAAGTTGTAAAATTAAATTACAACAGTTATAAGTAGTGACTCTTGGAGAAGAGCTACCTGTATTTTGTTGTTGGAGAAGAAGAGGCATCAACATGTTCCAAAAGTATGTGTTTAATAGGAAAGTGGGTTATAGTTGCCTTAATAAGGACATAAATTAGAGGAAATTTAATGCAAATTCTAGTGCTACAGAATTGTCATCCCTCCACAGGTCTGCCTACTCCTCTTCATCTCTGATGCAAGCAAGCACAGAAGCGGTATTATGTCCCAATGTGTGCACTAGAAAGAAGACAGAAAGTGCTGCTGGATCACAGCACTGGAACCTGCAGGATGAAGAATGGCTGTATATTGAGACCACCCAGACTCAATCGCCCCTAGATATATGAACACTTTAATTCTTCATTAAACAAACTGACATTTGTTGCCACAGGATAGTCATGAGATGGTTATACAATCTTCTGTCTGTGAGTATCCTACAGCAATAAATGACAGTTTATTTTAAGATAGGTTGAAATTGCCAAGGATGTTTTCTTTGCTTGAAAAAAAACCCCAAAAGGGATGTGCTACTATTGTAAGTTACATTATCTTGAAATTGCAGCGAGCATAATATATTAGGGTACTGGAATCTGATTTTCTGATATCTTTTACTGTGATTTGTGGCAAGATGAAATAAATCTAGGTTACATAATATTCACTACTGAGTAAAGGGGTGGAGGGCAGTGTAATTGTCATCCTCACTTACAAATGGTAGATGTAAAAAGTTTGCTGCAAACATCTGAAAACTTTATACTTTGCTGCCAGGCTGTAATAGTCCATCCTACTGTACAATCAATTTTGATCACATCTTATGTGGCAGGACAGTTTGTTCATTACAGATAACTCACACATCTTATTTGAAATCAAAAACTACCTTTTTCAGGACAAATTAGCAGCACTGCTATCATTCATTTTCTCTGTGCATGCCAGTGGGGCAGGCTGGTTGGCATGCCACAAGGAAAAAAATGGTCCTCTTCAGGGCAAAATAGCTGTGTTGCTTGTACTGATTACAGTGATTAGACAGGAGCATGGCACAGTTGTGGCTTACCCACCAAAAAACAGTGTGAGGGCTGATCTCTTTTTCACATTTATTATTTATGGCATTTCGTATAGGGAGATTAAAAAAACATGAAATGTGTGTTCCTGTAGGTACTGCGTCCCCCAAAACATCACTGCAAAGGTCTGAGAACTGCAAGATCAAAGCCTTTTTTTCATATTTTGATTTATTTGCAATTTCATATAGGGAGATAGAAAACATTAATAGTGTGTTACTCTGTGCCAACCAGTGCATAGCTAAAGTCTACTTTTCTATTTTCATATTTTCCTCTTCAATAGCATTTTTGTCTTAAAAATTTCAGTTGGCAAAATGATCAGCCCAGTACAAGTGACAGTGGTACATACAGTCGGTCCCATGGAAAAATAATTAGGCCAAATAAAACTGCAAATAAAAAAAAAAAATAGCATTAGCCAACCTGCTCTATACCATCTGCAGTGGCAAGGAACTGCCATGCCTGCTACTTGAAGTCTTCTTCTACATTGAGCCTCAGACATCTTTTGCAGGGACCTCTTTTTCATTGGTACCTAATATATCATCAGGGGAATGTCTAGGAGATAAATATAAAAAAAACAGCAATTTCTGGAATAAAAAGGTAGCGCTAAAATGAACAAAGTTACCAAAAATATATATATATATATTATTTAAACATAATGTCCATAAATGTGCAGCTCTTTTCTTCAATGTGCAGGGGAATCCACAATCCTCCTCAAAGTGCAAATATACAAAATCCTAAAAGAAAAAGCACAGAACAAAACGCACAATAATGCTTTACCAAGTAATTGCGAAGCGGTTAGCAAAGAATAAACGCCACCAGTAGGCATAAATCCCAAAAAAGGGGACAATAATTCAAA
>WMED01021461.1:0-11909 GCA_019650415.1 Pipa parva
TTTTTTTTCTCTCTTTTCCTCTCCCCTTGCCTTATTATTCTTCTTTTCCCCCTTTTCCCATCACTTTTTGACCCTATTACCCTCCCAAAAACATACCCTCGTATTTCACACACTATAAAGCCACAAACAAACAAACTCACTTTCATCTCACAATAGAATGGAGAAATATTGAAGAAATACAAGTTATAAAGAAAAGTTTATTGAAATATTAGGTGGTTGATATAAACTGTTGAAAGTGAAATGATGTAAATTGAAAGTAGATTATATAACTGTTATATATGATTACTTTATTATGTTCAAATTGTTTGAATAATTTTTTGACATGACTGTGTAATTGAAAAATGACAATAAAAATTTAAAATTTAAAAAGAAGAAATGATTCAATGAAAACTTACTCATATTGCGGCAAGGCACATCCAAGCATTAGAAACATCAGTCCAATGGCTCCACCAAATGACAGGCTGACTAGAGCTAAAAACCAAAACAATACAAACTAGTTATTCCCATGAGAATATTAAAATAAATATACTGGAATATTAAAAGGTTAAATTATTGTTTCTTGTTTTATATACTTTCCTCAATCCTTTGATACTTTAAAGTGCACCTGTCACCACAAAATGACATTGTTTAGTCTAGAGTTCAGGAATATCCAAAACAATATTTCTGCAAAGAAAGCACAACAGGGCACACAATAGTGCCTGAATCTGTATGTAATATAACAGATTAAGGGGGGAATTCAGCAAGCACTCGAGTCTCCTCGCCGGGAGGGGAATCCCTTTAATGCGCATGCTGATGTCCGCGTGCAGGACATCAGCATGCGCATTTCAGTTGTTCCGAAGTGAGGCGAACACTACGCGCCTCACTTCAGAGCTTGCTGAATTCCCCCCTAAGAGTACCCAAACGTCCCGAGATAATATGTGGGTGGAAAGGTAAGGAGAGACACCACACAAAATATGTGCAATGAAATATATATGCAAACTGCTCACCAGATATTAAAATGAATTGAGCCTTCAAACAGCATTCAAATAAAATAGCTTTTCTTCATAACAGACATCACTGATGCTTATGTGACTAAATGCAACCCCTCTGGATCCACAATCAAAGAATACCCCAGCCGTGTCCCATACAGGGAAAGGGGAGGAAAAAAATCGCTCCACGAATATAAAATTCAAAAGTTTTAATGTGTAAAACAATAAAAGATTTTGTTTACATATGCCTCAAGCCGAGTATGTAGTACAAAAAGTAAATTAAAAGAGCAATCACTAAACACCACTTTGGCTATCATAAATACCTTCAGAATATGTTGCCCGGGTATAGTGTGCCCACAAAAAGCTGCTCTCAACGCGTTTCGCCGGATTTGGCTTCTTCAGGAGAATAAATGCAGTGAAAATGATGATTATGGCGACTTTCTGCTTCTCTCTTATACTCGTTTTAATGGGAGAACTGGATATGACATGCAACGTCATATCCGGTTAAAAGAAAAGCTTATGTGTTCCACGGCTGTGTGTATCCTTTCCTATGCTGAGTCGAACGTCATGCCCAGCTTAGTATATAGCGCATGTGTTCCAGGGCTATACAAATGCCAGAAGTTCGGATTTGTCACTTCCAGTTTTGAAATGGAACGCAAAATGCGTTCCATAACGATCTCACTAATGATTACTGTGCCTCCTGGGAAATACGCCCGATTTCCATCCCGATTTTCAGGACTCACAACCATTGTTCATGGACAATGCTTTGACTTCTATGTACAAACTCATATAAGGGGAGAGGATGCCCTGAAAGTCCCTTATTCATTACATTATTCTTAAATAAATGTCGAAATAATGCCCTTCCATCTAAAAATATTTAATAAATACAAATAATGTTGAAATCTACCAGGTATATTCTGGAGGTATTCACTTTAGATAGCATGCTAGACTAAACAACTTTGTCATTTAAATCTATTAAAAAATACTTACATTTAATAAGTTATCCCACGATGAATCAGCCTCTCAGCCAGACTTTCTGCTAGCAGCCTAGCAGAAGGTCGGGTTGAGGAGGCTGTACTTTGAAGCCGGCTGCTTGATTGACGCGATCACGTGACCGCGCGTACCTCTAGGCTTGGGAGCTCAAAGCATATGCGCTTTGAGTCTCCCAAGCCAGTTATGCTGATAGCTTACCGAGTCAGCTTACACAGGGTAAAATGTCAGCATAACTGGCTGGGCAGACTCAAAGCACATATGCTTTGAGTCTGCCCAGTTAAAAAAAAAAGTGGGGGGATGCACAGTGTGGGGGAGGGTGCACAGTGTAGTGGATGATGCTCTGTAACCTGATAATGCTAGTGCACGTGCACATGAGATTTGGAGACAGGGGAGGAGAGCCTGCTTGTTAGGGGGCATTCCTGTGATGTTTGAGTGACATTTCAAAATGAAGATGGCAGCTTCTATGTTTTCTAATCAGGCGGAGATTGAAGTAAGTGTATTTTCAATATGCAAACTTTTTTTTGGTTCCTAATTACTTGATTTACATTATAAAGTCACATACTTTAATAAAATATGTAGTAATCCTGAGCTGACGGGTGCACTTTAACAGAATTAAGGCTGTGGACACATATCTACTTTTCTTTGTTTGTAACAAATATAGAGCCTAGAGACAGCTTTTGAGTGTGCATATTCACATGTAGTATGGAACTATATCTTTGACTGACTAGTGAAGGGCACATATATAGCATAGTAAACAGAGGAACATTTTCAGGGATTGTTTTATGCAAAATTAAGCACTTTATTTGATTAAATTGTGAAAATGTATTTTATAACCAAATTTTACCCTACGTTTCCATCAGTAAAACAAATCAACAGTATTAAGTAAATAGATTTGTAGCTAGTTGAAACTGGTAGCAAGGTGGAAGTGGCTGGGAACTTATTGTTTCCAAAATTGGCACAAAACTTTCTCTATGAACAAGCTGTAATAAAGACATATTATGGGCGAAATTTATTAAATGCGTAAATTTTTCTGATCAATCGAATTTTCGATCGATCGGAATTTGCTTCGATCAACCGGAATTTCGATTGATTGAAATTTGATTTCGATCGATCGCTTCGCCTTTAATAAATTTCGCCCATATTATTAAAAATCAATCAAGCCCCATTAATGATGATTATATTTATGCATAATTATACTGCCAAAAATTCAACTAGGAGTCATTGTGTGGGTTACTCATATGTACTAGAGGGGAAACACATTGTAGCTTAATTTTTGGCAAGGTCACAGATTTCTAAAAATTAACATGCAAATTTTGTTTAAGCCATAGGGACTACAAATTTATTTTCATGAATAAAACCATATATTGTCAACTCTCATGTTCACTATGTGATTCACTCTCATATGCATAATGATCATCCGATCACATCACATACATGGTAACCTCACAAAAAATATTATTACAAATTAAAGTTACTACTTTAGACAAAACCAAATGCTACAAGAAGAAGTGGCCTTCCACACTATAGAGCTGTAAAATGTAACTATAAAAACAATGAACCATCATCTTAAGACTAAACTCACTGGTTTAATAGAGAACATAATCTTCTGATATACGAATATGGTTTATCAACATATGCTAAACACACTCAGGTCTAAGCACTGTATTTTTCTGCCATTTTGAGGCCTACCCTAAAATGTAACTGCTACAAAAACAAAATGTAAAAGCAAATTTTAAAATGCAGTATGACAATTTACACTTAAAACTGAGTTTACTAAACATCGCATTTCCTGTATAACATATAAGGAGACAAAATAAAGATCATTTTATTCTTTTCCAGAGGAATGTAATCCTAATCAGTTGCTTGTCATATGTTCATCTGATGATCACATTAATCCCAAGAATTTGGGATTAGAAAAATCTAACTTTTCTATGCCACAGAATCACATTACTTTGAAAAAAATATACATGCAGAATCCTTAAACTCTCTTTCTATACTAATGGTTTTTTTTTTTGTGTGTGTCTGTGCAAGGAATATGATTTCCTTGTGCTTATAATATACATTCAGTCAAAAAGAAGGAAGCAATATATTTGTTGATTTGACTAATTAGAAACGCAGAGCATTCAGTTCCCATACATTTTAAAAGAACAGTAACACCAAAAAATAAAAATGCCTCGATTCAATGCACCAACTTATCTACATTGTGTACTGTTTACTGTTATGTGTAAAATAAACTGCCATGGGAAATCAGTAAAACAGCTTGATTGAACAAGTGGCTGTTTTTGATGACTTTACCCAGCATTTTGCAAAACTGTAAACATGCCAGTTTGATCTCCATTAAATGCTGATTTTCTTGTATTGAAATTTTAGATTTAAACTGCAAATAAGATATGAATGCAAAGCATAACATTGCTTGTCATGGTAAAACTAATAATAGAGAACACTACATTTCTTGGCATTCACAAATTAATTCCTGCAACAGAGGTAAATATGAAGTACCATAAATCTCATTAAAATAAATTACCAGGTTAAAGTCAAGGAATTTTCTCCCCAGAGATCCACACTTAAAAAAAAAGGATGTCATACCGCACGCCAGAGAAACATGCATTTAAAAAAAAAAACACACATAAAGGTCTCAGTTAATACCAGGTTCAAATAAATCTAAATCCCTAAAATTCCTGCATTCATCCTGCGAATATTCACAAAATATGTATACAGAAGTATTTCTGTTTCAGATATTTTGAATTGATAGAATTTTTTTTCAGTGGTGAAGCAAGGAAAGCAACCTTATCTGTCTACAGTATTGTATATGCATTTCACATCTTAAATATAATTGTATGCACATAATAATAATATAATAGTGTATGCACATAATAATAATATAATAGTGTAAGCACATAATAATAATATAAGTGTATGCACATAATAATATAATAGTGTAAGCACATAATAATATAATAGTGTATGCACATAATAATAATATAATAGTGTATGCACATACGGTAATAATAATATAATAGTGTATGCACATAATAATATAATAGTGTATGCACATAATAATAATATAATAGTGTATGCACATAATAAAAAATAAATAAATCACTTGATGACAGTGAAATTAAGTGTTATTGCAGAGACTAAACATCATACATTAGCAACCTTACCTTTAATGCCTGCCATGGAGCTGAGCCACAATTCCTGCAGATGATTATAAAGGCAGCAGTGTATGGCGCCTGTGCCTTTCTCAGACCAATTCTAAATATAACATGAAACCCTTCCACAGTGTTTCTCTCAGGAGTTGAATTAAGTATAAACCCTCCTCTCCATTAATCCTAACCACAGACACCTCCGACACTTCCGGCGGATATGGGCCTTTCTCTTCCGCCGCTTCCGACATTTTTTTTTTTTTTTTTTTTACGTTTCAATGAACTTTATCAAACCACATAATGAAACAAATAGACGCGTAAGGGGTGACGCCATGTTTATTGTGATGGGTAAGCCAATAGGAGATGAGCATATCCCGGAAGGTTACGGGGTTGGCAGTGGTGAATGATGTAATTTACAGTAATAGAGCCGGTAGCCTCGGGTGCATATGCTGAAGCCATTTCTGTCGGGTTTCGGACAGCAAGATCAGTGGATCCCAGGGGAAAGTGTGTGAGGAATTCGCTGGAATATTTGTGTGGGGCTTTGTGAGAGATCGGACTGCAGTGTGTGATGGCAAGAGGCGTGTGGACATTCCCACTTCTGTACATTGTACTTTTCAATTCTATATGTGATATCCACGGCTGGAACCAGCAGGGTAATACTGAAACCTCTCCTGTGTATAATACATGGTCGGCAGTAGGCATGAGCTTGTGTTTGTGCAGACTGGATAACATGACAGACACAGTTAAACCACAGGTTTACATGCACTATATCAGGGATGGCCAACCTATGGCACGCGCGCCAGGGAGGGCACGTAGAGCCGTCACCAACCCCTGCCTCTAGTACAGGCCATAGACCTGATCTGACAGTTTTCAGGCCGGATCCATCGCCTGCGCTGAAGTGCACACGAGTAGGGGAGTTCTCCTCCCCCGACGTGTGTACGCTCCTTCCCTCGGTGATGACGTCACTCACCAGCACCGGCAATTTGGGGGACGCGCTGGTGGGTGATGTCACCTTTTTTGCACTCCGCGCCAAAAAAGTTCGCCACCCCTGCACTATATGAACAGACATATATGCCTGTTTTTCTCACTATCTGACATGAAATCAGAATAAGCCTTACCCGTTTTAGGTCAATTAGGATTACCAAAATGATTTATATTTGTGAAATGCCAGAATAATGAGGAAGATATTTTTAAGGCATTTTTCATACTTTCTGTGAAGTCAAAGTATCTGTACATTTCATTAGTATTTGGTAGCAATGCCCTTAAACTGTATGATTTGGGTCAAATGTTTTGGATATCCTTCCATAAGCTTCTCACAATAGGTGGTAGGAATTTTGTCCCATTCCTCCTGACAGAACTGGTGTAACTGAGGCATGTTTGTATATGTCGCCTTCTTTGCACCTGCCTTTTCAGCTTTGCCCATGGATTGAGATCAGGGATTTGTGATGGCCACCCCAAAATTTTGAGGATCAAGGATATCCAAAACATTTGACCTAAATCATACAGTTTAAGGTAGCGGTTCTCAACCTATCTTTATCGGCGACCCCTGCAATGCCATCATGTAGCTGGCATGCACTTGGTGACATCACCACGTCGTGGCCAAACGTCATCACATCAAGCGTCATGTGATGACGGTCGTGCACAACGTCATTACGTATGTGCATCACATGATGATGTTTGGCTGTGACGTCACATGCAGGCACTCCTATATAAGGGGACCTGCGCTCACTTCCAGAGTTACAGCATGTTCGGTGACCCCTGTGAGAGTGTCATTTGACCCCCAGATTGAGAACTGCTGGTTTAAGGTCAATGAAATGTATGTAAACTTTTGACATTGCAGAAAGCATTAAAGATGCCGTAAAAATTATTTCTTTCATTATTCTATAATTTGGCAAATAAAAATAATTTTGGTAATCCTAATTGACCTAAAATGGGTAAGGTTTATTCTAATTTTTCATTTAGATAGTGAGAAAAACAGGCAAATGTGTCTGTTTATATAGTTTACGTAAACTTCTGGTTTCAACTGTACGTTCACTGATATGTCTGATTGACTATGTTTTTTAACTTGCAGAGAGAGTACTTTTGAGAGATATTCAGGCTATCACATTGTATGCAGACCGATACACCAATGGCCGCCGCACAGCACCTATCCCACAAGTAAAATGCATCGGTGGTAGTGCTGGTTGCAATGTTGTGTCATTCCAGGTCATACAGTGTTACAATCGAGGATGGGATGGATTTGAAGTCCAGGTAAGTTGGCTGTAATAATTCTCATTTTTTTATTTTTGTAAGCAAATGGCTAACATATTGCATGCTTTATATGGCCGTATATACATGCAGTGTAAAGTAAACAGGAAATTAGGTGTGGTTTGTACTGTACAATGACATTTTTTTCAGACCCTACCCAAAGGTAGGAGCAGGTAGATGAAAAACTTTCCTGGAAAAATTATGAAAACATATTTAGAAAGTCTTAATTTAGAGTGTAAGTATAGCCTATAAGCTACTTTTACTATCTTGATATTTTTACAACAAAAGAAACATGTTTCCAAACCTTGTTTATTTCCTCTACTGCCTGTTACTTTCTAAATTTCTAGGCTGGGATCCCTACGTTATTCAGTAGAAGCCATGACACAACTCTTAGGAATTTCTCCTCTAGAAGATTAAATTGACACCTGGCCTGCCTTGAAGGCTTTAATTGACTTTTCTCTGGTTCCGCATAAGCCTCTAACCCACCAGACATTTTTCTGCTTATGCTTTTCTGCATGCACGTTTCACTGAACCACTAGCGTTGTGCTTAGAAATAAGCCAAGCGGGCTTTTTAGCAGTAAACCTGTAAAATAGAAGACTGAGCTTACAGCTGCTGTTCCCATCTATTTTCAGTCCCACATCACATCTAACAAAAATTAAACCTCCGTTCAGTCATATCCCAAAATAATTAACTTCTGCTCTGTCAATATTGAAAATTAATTTGTGTACAAGCAGGGCTGGTTTTAGACTAAGTGGGGCCTTTGGTAAAACTGAAAGCAGGGCATCATATACTAGTATTTTTGTCAAGCCTGTGTCAGGCATAAAGAATGAACAGAAAGGTTCTGTTCGTAGTTGCCATGTTGCCCCTAAAACTGGTCCTGTGTACTATCTGATAGCAGTCTGTTGATCTGATCTTCAAGTTGTGTCCTCTTCAGCTGTTGCTGATTTTCCAACTCCCAGCATCTGAGAGACAGTCTGAATTTGGCATCATTAGTTCATAAGTACTTAGTTATTTTTTGTGAAAAACATGCTTTCTAAATGTGAAGGGTTCACATTAACTGTTTTTATTTTTATTTCTGTTCAATGTCTAGTGGGAATGCAAAGTGGACATGGAAAACTCATACCGATTTGGTAAAGTTGAAGTGAGCTGTGAGGGCTTTGATTACCCTGAAGATCCTTACATTCTTCGTGGCTCCTGTGGTTTAGAGTACACTCTTGAGCTAACAGAGGAAGGTCGTCAGAGATCACATGGTGGCTACAGTAGTGGTGGCTATTTTCAAGGCTACTCCAAAAGCTGGAATAATCAGATGTCTTCAGATAGCAGTGGCACCATTGTTCTCATAGTCTTTATTGTGCTTGCTTATGGGGTATACAAACTATTCTTGAGCAGACCTGCAATGCAGCATCCCGATGCTACTGGCAATGATTACCAGAGTCACACTCATGCCAGTGCTCCTCCCCCACCCGGTTTTAAATCTGACTTCACAGGTATTTCAGTAGTAGTATTTAAGCACAGTACAATATGCCCTTTTAACTTCAGAGTAAAGTAGTTTGGTTCTAGCAGAAACCTGGTGATCTTGCCTAGGATATTCATTGCTTCTAGCTACCTTTTGCTGGTATGCTTAGGCCATTAGTTCAAGACACACTATTATTTTTTTTCCCACAATTTGTGCATCAGTTTTTTGCTTCACACAGTTCCTTTACTATTGTACCTTACTATGTTTAACATCTATATTGCCCCAGAATTAAAAATACTTGTTCAGGTTAATGTGTCCTTGATATCCATTGATTTTAAATTGTCAGAATATGCTCTTGCAGAGTAAAGCTATTCTGTGTGAACCAGTGATCCTCCTAACAATTCACACACAATGATGTACCTCACATATTGTACATTGTATATTCACAATACAAGTATGAATTTCCATATTTCCATTTTTTATTTAACATATTACTCTTTTTTTTTTTTTTAGGTTTTTCGGCAGGTCAAGGTGGCTTTGGTGAATATTCTCCTTTTGGAAATAGTGGCAATCAAGGCCCTGGGTTTTGGACAGGTCTAGGAACAGGTGGTGTACTAGGATACCTGTTTGGTAATCGTAGGTAAGAAATCTAATTTAATTACTTAGCTTCTATGTATACAGAGCTACTAAAAAGACCTGTTCTGAAAACCGTAGCCTAAATAAAACTATAAAAATCTTATATTTGTTGATAGATATGTACCCCTTCAACAGAAAACTGAAGTCCTTCTGCCAGGCTCTATGCCCTGTTTGTATTCCATTGGCCACCCTGCCCCATCTAATCTCTTAACCTAAAGCAAAAAAAAAACCAGAATCATATCTCATCAGGGTGACTGACTGCTGCAGTGTATTAGGTTGCCAGATGGACATGGCTTTTCTTTTTAAAGTGGAACATATTTTTAATAAATGTGCATTCCAAAATTTTTATTGGAGAATAAGGTTTTCAGATTAGGAGCTTTTAATGGTAAAGCCATGTGGTTAATGTACAGTAGACCTGTCATGTCCACTTAAAAGCCTATTTTTAAGAAGCAGGGGGTTGTCTTAGCTGAATTTATGTATTTATTCATTTATATAGTGCAGTGCTTTACAGAAATTCATCATTCACCCCTGCCACGTGGACCTTACATTCTAGTTCCCTATTCAGTCACACACAGATGTATGTTTTTTTGGATTGTGGGAGGAAACCCATGCAGATACGGAGAGAACATAAAAACACCATGCAGATGAAGTCCAGGGTGGACTTGATCCCAGAACCCAGCGCTACAAGGCAGCAGTGCTAACCATTGAGCTACCGCACTGCCCATAAAAGGCTAAAATAATTCAGCTAAGACTGCAGTAAAAGAAGCAAACTCCCTGCTTCTTTTGTACCTCGATGCTGACTTGAATCTCAAGTCGGGGGGGGTGGTGGAGATAAAAGGATGATTGACATTACAGCTCCTCCAGTTAGGTCCCTTAAATCCACAATCTAGCAGGGATCTGATTGGAGGAGCTTTTATGTCAATCATTCTTTTAACTCTGTCTCCTCCTCCTTGAGATTCAAGTTGGGCATCAGAGCAGAAAAGAAGCAGGGAGTTTACTTCTTTTACTGTAGTAAAAGCATTCAGCCCCCTGCTTCTTAAAAACAGGCTTTTAAATGCACCTGAGAGGTCCATTTTAAAGCTTTGGCATGTAGCACTAAAATAATTTCTTTTTTGTGCCTGTCAGTAAGTCAAACAGAAATTGGATTGGGGATGATTTTTCCAGAATTTAATTTTCCAGTCAAATTAATATAATTCATACCTGTGTCACTGTACTGAAACCAAAAATTTTACCTGCAGTTATGCAATGGAACCTTTGTGCCCCAAGAATTGTTATACCATTTTGTGCGTGCCATAGTTCTTTAGGATGAGTCCTGTTGTAGACAGAGCCCCATCCTTTTATTTCCTGTTTCCATATATGGTGAAGATATATAAATTACTGGTGTCAGCAGTCACAAATAGTAGTTTCATTGTGCTGGTTAGTCTCCTTAATTTAGTGAAAAGTTATTTTTGAGTTTCCTTTCTCTTTAGGGCTCAGCCTCACCAGACATCTTACTGGACTGGTCCTTCCTTTTCAAATCCCATGCCTGGTACACATCAAACTTACAGAGCACCAGAGAGCTCAGGGGTCCGAACAGCTTCAGGTTGGCTTTCTTACTGTTGGCGCTTTTTTTGTTCTTTATTTCTTTTAATAAAAAAGAAGATTGATACTTACCATTAAATTGGTTTCTCTTAGTCGTAGGGGGACACAGGAACACAGGGTAAAAGATGCCTAAGGGATTAAAGGTAGCATCGAGCTGCCACTGACAGGGCTGAGACTGTACATGTTAGCTTTGCCGCATCTAGGGATGCGTCAGAGAGGAATGAGCTTGCTTCCTTAATAAGAATAGCAGATTGCAAAATGTTCTCCCTAGGAGCTCCATCCAGAATGCCCTGGATCAGAGATTCTGACCATGCTTCTATAGCTCTACTAACTCATGCAAAGGCTAGAATGGGACGTAGAGAAGACCCTGAGGCCAAAAATAGGGATTCCTCCCACAATTATTATGCTTGCGGTATGGTTCTGACTACACTATATATTTATGGGTAAAGGGAAAGAAGACAGGAACCCATTGAGTTGTGCACACTAAAAATTCCTCCTTTATTACAAAAGTGTGTGAAAAGAGAATCAATAAACACAGATATCAAGGTGAAACAAGGTTAAAAACAATAAAAACTAGGTGTGCCCAAAGGTACACAAACTATCAAGGCAGGGGATAATCTATTTGCATGAGTACCAAATATCTGACAGTGGTGTGCTAAATAGCCTTCAACATACAAATAATGCAGTAACATACAAGTAATGCAATAACAATATCCAAGCCACTCTGTCTATAAGCACAAAATCACAAAATTTCGCATGTTGGCAAAATACCAAAAGGTTACCGGGATATAGATCAGAGATGTAGTGAACAGTGGTATCTATAATAGATTTGGCAGGTGGCTTGATCGGTTCCCCTGTCCAAGCTGGACGCGTTTCGCCTA